>VZTX01016545.1:0-36754 GCA_013400915.1 Pardalotus punctatus
AGGGTCAAACCACGACAACCTCTAATGCTGTCACTTCCCTCAGCTGTCGGATCCCTTCCCCAATGGTTTTCCAGGGCAGTCTACAGTAGTGCTCCTGCATTGTCTCTGTGATCGAACTCTCCCTTACACTCATTAAAAGCCTCTCCCAGAGAGAAATGGGCCCTGGCTCCCTCATGAACACCTTGTCAACACCCATGTCCTGGGTCAAGGATCCCAAATACCTTACCTCACCGCTATCCTGCTGCGTGCCTGGGCCCATAAAGTCCCAAACCAGAAGTAGCCAGGTCGAATAAGCCTAATGCCCCTGTTGCACAGTGCTGTTTTACAGATTATGGAGACTGTCATATGACAGGGATTCGGTGATGATTTCAGGCTCTGTCTCCCCTGCTGGTTGTGAGGGCCCTGGTTCCCCGTCATCATTAACTGGGCGTACTGATTTGGTTTTATACTTCCTCCACTGCACTGGGGCAACTGCTGCTGGCTCTGACTGCTCTCGTGGTTCAGCTGGAACCTGGACAGTCATAACGTCCATGGGTTCTGCTGCTGCTCCATTGGACTCTTCCTCTTTAAGACAGGGAGAGGGTTTCCCACCAGCTGGGGAAGTGTATTTCCTCAGCACCTGGTGTATCTTTTCCTCCATTACCTCCATCCAATCTGGTTGGTTCATTTCTGAGCCAGGCTGTTGGGCAGGGTCAGGCTCTGGGACAGCATCCCTAGTCTCTGTGGCAGCATCTCTAGGCTCTGGGGCAATATCCCTGGGCTATGGGGCAATATCCCTATGCTCTGGGGCAGCATCCCTAGTCCCTGGGGTAGATGTTGAGTGGTTACCTAGGGCAGTCTCACCTTATTTCTCAGTGCTAGGTAGAATAGACCTATCAGCAGCACCAATCACTGTAGAAAATGGTTAGCATCTAGAGAATATCTGAACCCTTCAAGTGCTGGTGGGGCAGGCCCAAAGAAATGGGTGAACAGTTGGGAGAAAACTTCCCCTGGTGTTATTTCCTCACAATAAGTACCATTACCAAACAGACTCCAAAAACATGTACTCGCAGTGTGAAGCTCTGTAACCACGTACCCACTTTCCAAAGAAAGTTTAAAAGCCACGAATTCCTCACGTTATTGATGCATTGTGCAAACTGGATAATGGTCACAATAGCCTTAGTCAGAGGACCCATGTTTAGATAGGGAGCTGCAAATGGGAAAAATGTGACCACAACCATGTGCCACCTGAACCAAGGTATGGTAGACCACATTGCCACTTAGGGAGGTTTCTATGTTCAGCACATTAAAGTAGGTTACCCAGAAACTGTTGTTCCTTTTGCACCCTTTTCTCTCAATGCCTTCATGCCTCACATTGGGTGCCAAAAATCTGTCTTGGTTTGAAAAAGGAGGTGTTTGCCAAGGAAGCCAGGAACCTCTCTTAGAATAGAGAATATGACCCCACTTCCCTCCAAATCCAAAGCACAGCAAACCAGTAAGAAAACTTTTTCAAAATGCTCCAAAAATACTCACAAGAGCCTCAAGCCAGCAGCTGCTTCCTCCCAGGTAACTTCTGTCCTACCTCCTGTGTTTCTGGTTGTTTATTTGTTGTGGTTTAACCCCAGCTGGTAACTCAGAGACTACTCACCCTCGGTGGGATGGAGGAGAGAACTGGAAGAGTAAAAGTAAGAACAACTGTGGCTTGAGATTAGGACAATTTAATAAATAAAGTAAAAGTTGCACACACAAGCAAAGCAAAACAAGGAATTCATTCATCACTTCCCAAGGGCAGGCAGGTGTTCAGCCATCTTCAGGAAATCCAGACTCCATCACACATACCTGTAACTTGGGAAGACAAACTCCATCACTTCAAACACTCCCTTCTTCCTTGCTTCTTCCCCAGTTTTACATGTTGAGCATGACTCCATATGTTACGGCACGTATGTTGGGTCAGCTGGGGTTGGCTGTCCCAGCTGTGCCCGCTCCCAACTCCTTGTGCACCCCCAGTCTCCTCACTGGTGAGGTGGGGTGAGAGGCATCTGTGCCAGCCCTGCTCAGCAGTACAGGAAACATCCCCGTGTTATCAACACTGTCTCCAGCACAAATTCGAAACAGCCCCATAGCTGTACTGTGAAAAAAAATTAACCCAGACAAAACCACCAGAGAGTCTCAGGTGCTACTCCAATCCACTCATCTTTATTTAATAAAGTACAGCTGACATACTCTGTGCCCTCATATGAAGGTACAATTTTTCCTTGCACCTAAGGTCTCCACACCACAAGCAAAAAGCTGGGTAACAGATAAAAAAAATATTATGTACCCATCATTTCAATAGTATTATAGAAAAACTGACAACAGAAGGAACTTAGAAAAACTGGGATCCTGCAGGTCCCACTTAAATCAGATTACCACTGAAAGCTTCTAAGGCACCGCAGAGCTACTATTTCCTAATTTTAATCCCTGTTTAGGAAAAACAGAGAGGCATCACAGCCCAAAACATAAAAGACACTCAAAGCAGTCACAACATAAAACTGTCTTTTCTTACTCTAATGCTCTTTCAAAGTTTTGAGAAACTTGCACAGGATAATCCAAATATGAAAATATCCAAGTAGAAACACTCCTTAATACTTGCGTGATGGATGGATACAGCACTAAATAAAAAAGAAGTCACTACCTCACAGCTGCATTTCAGCAAAAGGAATGAAACTGTTGGGAACAGCTGGGAGTTTATGTAGCAGGGGCGGAAGATATCAAAAACAAAGACAGTGACTGAGCAGCAAACAGCATTCTTTCTCTTTTTGGTTGTCTTCAAATTTTATTTATTTTAAAGACTTACATTTGTGCTATGAATGCTTCTTTATGAAAACCGTATGTCAAACTGAATTGTAAAAAACCAAAAAACTTCTTATTGGAATTTAGAAGTACCAGGTTCTTCTCAATAGGGAACTTGAACATTATGGATGTTTTTCTCCCCCTAAGCAGGGGAACAATTGTTAACTTAAAAAATGTACACCGAGCCAAGCAGTGGAATTAACAAAAAAGAGAAAAAGGTGGGATTGACTCATACTCCAAAAAGGGCTATTACTCATTACAGTGACAGACAGATGCATCTGCCAGGCTGAACACACACTCATCTCTGCTGCTCAGCTTCCCCTCACGCTCCTGAGTTTAGCATGACTGCTAACCTGTACTAATCATTACGTCTAAGCTCAGCATATCTTCATTTCTACTTGTTCCTCCTCAAGTCCACATCTTTATCTGGTTTGTTAAGAGTCTGCTAAGAAGTGGACAAGACAAGGTTTTGATCAAATGTAAGCAGTAACAACAGGTTTTACTCAAAATTTCCAGTAAAGAGGACCCACTAGTTTTGGAATGAAAGTACTTAAAAGTAATACACTTTACATGAATATAAAAAAGCAAAGAGAAGAAAATAAATCAAGCAGTAAAAAAATTGAAGTTTGCAATAGACCCCCACAGGGATATTGAAGTCCTCCAAACAATCAACAGTTAGTAGGTTTGGTTAACAAGATTCTCTCACAAAATAAACTGCATAAAACTGGTCAAGAGTTAAAGAGCACTCTGTACAAATTTGTTTTGAAAAACATGGAGCTGCAGCCTTCAATCTGCAGTAATTAATCATTTTGTCCTCTTCATGGGTAAAAGAAGCTGCACAATTGCTTTGGGTGAAAAGGAAGAAGCAAAAATAGTCAGAACTAACAGGATGAAGCCACTACGAAAACAAAATGTGCAACAAAATTCAGGCCTCCATTTAAACTAACATACTATGTTTACAATATATTCTACATTTCAGCTGTCATTTTCCTCTCCCACTCACACCTCCCCCCATTCAAGAATTCCTAATTCCTTTATGGTCTAAGTATCATTAATTTCTAAACTTTTAAATATGCCATAGATGCATTCAGCAAAAAAAACATACCTAACATTCTTACAGCAGTATGGTCAGGACACAATTTCAGAGATAGTACACAGTTACTGAGATTAAACACTATGATTTCTTGTACTTTTAAAGAGAACAGCAACCATCAATTCCATGTTTTTAAGAAGTACTGAAGAGAGCCTGCAAAAAGACTTTGCCCACATCGGCTCTTAGTTCCACAGGACACAGGGGAAACCAGTGAGTGATGAATGTAAGGAAAAACCTCAAGAGTGGCAGCTACAGTAAGATCCTTCAGGAACTCTGTCCGGTGGACTGTTTGGCTTTGGCTTGGTTGTCTCTCTTGTACTAAGCCCTGCAAATCAACTCCACAACAGTACATTACACTGTAAACTAGGATTCTTTATAGCAACAGTATGTTAAAGGGGTTTATTTATCTTTGTTTTCTGAATCCAACAGTTGGTCACAGAAGTCAAGTGTTTTCATGATTCTTTTTCAGCAGTTTCCAGTTGAAGAGGGGAAAAAAAATAAAAATGTGTGCCTGACTCATACATCTTTTAAGTACATGCCAGGCTCAACTGTTTCTAAGTGCAGGAGCTTGGGACCTTTTAAGACACTGAAGAAATACGACTACGAGGAGAACCCATCCGAGTAAGTACTTTATCTAGCCATTGAAGGGGATCATGGAGACGTATCTCTATCCAGCATGGCGTGCTTGTTACAGCCTGACAGCAATACTCAGCTCCCCAGCCCTGCAAACAGAATCATAAGTGGGGAAAGAAAGAAACAAATCACATAATTTTATAATATTAAATATACAAGCATACTTGTTCCTTACCAAAACAATTTCCAGCAGTCATTATCAGCAGGGTAGCATAGCATCCTTGATCCACCAACTATTATCACATTTCAAAAAATAAATCAGAAGCTAAAAAAATTGTAAATGTGGACAAAATATTGTTTGAAATCTCTTGATCTCTTGGAATGGAAGTCTTTAAAGACAGAACCTGTAGCAGTGCAAAATTTCCCCACGCATCACTGCCAGCTTCCTGAGGTCCCTATAAAGCCTCTGAAGAGAGGGATATTCAAATCTTCTCTACCAAGACTGAAACCAGAACAAATTGAGGGGAAATAATGCCAAACAGATCACAGATGTGCTAGTTGAAAGCAAACCAGTGGAGGAATTAATCCCACACAAATATGTTGTGAGAGATTCCAAGTCAGAACCACAATTTAATAGGAAAAATGAAAATGAAGGCAATAATACTGAAACAGCAGTTTAAACTGACAACATCAGAATACAACCTGACACCCTGTTGGTTAGGGTGGTGGTAGCAGTCCAATTACATGGTGCCTAGAGTCTTGGTGGAGTGATGAATGTGGTCTTGTTGAAGCAGTGATCTTACAGAAAGGTCTGGTCATTCTCTGGAGGTCCAGTGGTGGTTCTTGAGCTCTTGTCCTCTGGAAATCCAGTGGCAGTGCTCCCGTGGTGCTCCAAGCCTCAGATTATGTACAGGTGGGAATGTTCAGTTCTCCCCCTGGGGCGGGGCACCTCACAATGGGGTGATGTTAATTCTGTGAGTCATTCCAGGAGACCTTGAGGGCCCATTAGTGTAAATGGCCCCCCCAGGGTGGCTGCTGCTTCCCCAGAGGGTGTTATCAGGATCATGGAGAAGATAAAGAACACTGCCCCACCTATCCTAACAGTTTATGTAGATGGTAAGAGAACACATACTTTTGATTGCATTTTATATTGTAACCCAAGACAACAGACTAAAAGATGAGGTGATACACTGACATGGAAATGGGGGTGAGGCATCTGCCAGACAAGAAGCAAATTCTCAGGATGGAGATGATAAACTGAGCAGTAAGTCAGAAACAATCCTCTTTGGAGACGGAGGGCATGGTCATTCCCCATCAGGCTATTCCTCAAGTTAAGACAGGTTTTATTTCGGCTCATACCTGATTCTGTTACAGTAATTACCAAACATATGAAGAGCTACTTAAAAGCATTCAAAATTGTTTTTATACAGTGAACCATTTTTGGGGCAGGTCTGGAGACAAGACTATGACATCTGCAGGTAGTTTGCTCTGCTCTGTATTAATCCCTAGTGAAGGGACTTCCCAGCTCCCAGCACAGGTGGCAGCAGCTCTGAACACTGCAGTGCAACTTCCAGAGATAGTACACAGTTATTGAGATTAAAACTTAAACACAAGAGGTTCTGTTTGACTGTCTAGGCAACACTGCTATACACGTCTGTAGTATGCAGAGCTGTAAATAATCTATTGAATTTTAGGAACCCCTGTCCTAACACATCAGAAAGTTCCCATCCTCCCATCATGAAGAGCACTTCAGCACATTACCATCTTCATTTGATTACTTTCACATGATGCCCAGCCCTTTTATATCAGTAGCTATGTTGACCCACAACAGCCACACCACAAATCTTGACCTTGCATCTTGACCTAACCTTCCTAGAAGAGAAAGGCATGTATATTATTCTAAATAATGACTGCAACTCCTAATTTGGGAGCTTCTGGTCAAGATTTAGAGGACTTCTGTGAAGAACATCTTCTGCAAGTCACCTCAAGCTTTCTGAGTATGTGGGTCAGATGGATTTCTGTCCACAAATACTTCATTTCACTAAGATCTGTCTTAAGACTTAACAAGCATTCCATACTTAAATTTCCACAGCCATTAATAGGCTGATGAAAGGAGTTACTGGACCATTCAAAAATCCACCATTCAAAATCACTACATTAAGACAAAATAATTTATTTTGCTTACAAAATAATCTCAAGCAAATATTTGCGTACCTTTACAAAACTCATCTGGAGAATGCACATCTTAGTAAGCTCATACACTGCCTCAAAGCCTTGGTTCACGGACTGAGCCAGGAGCTGAGCAAACTCTTCATTATTGAAAATCTTCAGACTGCAGCCTCTGGGGATTTTGCAGACTGTGGTGGGATGGAACCCATGGTGGTAGTTGTAGAGCCGACTTTGCACAAAGATACTTCTGCCACTCAGACATTCAGCATACACCTCCCCACCAACGTAGTAGAGATGGACACCTGGGAGGAGAAGGTTGGCATAAGGAGGATTGACAAATTCACACTCTGTCTGTTTTCATGCTCTGTCTCCACAGAGATAGGCTTCTGCTTAAAGAGATGAACCTTAATCATATATTAGAACATCATCTGTCTTCAAACTTCATTTTTACTTTTCTCTTTCATCAGCGGGCAGTCTGAAAGAAGGTAATGTATGTATGTATGTATGTATGTATGTATACATGTATATATGTATATATGTAAGGAGAATCAACATGCTGTATATTAAACAACACTAAACTAGCAAGCACGGTAGTTCTGATGCCTTCCATTGGACAACCTGACCACTTCAACTTTTTCTCACTATATTTAAGTAAAACAATAATTGGGAATGCAAGCACAGAGAGCAGAAACCTGCTGCATCATTTGTTGATGAAGCAACCCCAAGCTGGATTCTCTGGAAAAGTCCTGAGTGCTAATTTGGGTAGCAGGAGTTTTGTCAGCTAGCTTTAATTCCAGAAAGCTAGGTGGGGGGAAAAAAGGCCTTTGTATTCCTCAGACATATCTGCCAAATGAGGGTACACAATGATTTTACAGTCCTTTCCCCTTCTAGTGCCTGTTCACTCGCCTGTCATCCACGCCAGCAAAGCCCCAGAAGAGCAACATACAGAGAACCTTTCTGTCAGTAGAAGTCAATTGCAAAGGCTTTGAGAAAGCAAGAAAATTTACATTTTGTGTGTTTAAAAATGGTTTATTTGTTATTTAAACCTTACACCTCCCACAGTGCCACAAATCACATAGGTGAATGCACAGAATTAGAAAACTCGACTGCACTCCAGTAAGAAAGCCTTGGCTGTGCTCTGTCATATAAGATTTTGCCACTGACTGTGGGTACAATACATGCTCCCACCTGATCTGCAAAAAAATTTATGGCTACGTCTGCAAGTTTGGGATTTACTCCTCTGTTCTCAAACACTAACAGTTTTACATCACCATGACTTGTACACATTTACTTATTCAACTGCATCCTTCTCTCCCACACTCTGCTTCGGTACACACGCAGTTAAGTGCTTCAGCAGAACTCTGCCTGCAGCTGGGTTACTCTTAACAGGAAAAATGAATGAGGTGTTAAATAAATATCCTGATCCTTGGGAAGATGGATGGGGAGGAAAAGAAGGAAGAAGTATTAGCACTTGAGTGGCACAACACAGGTGAGGTGCACAAGTTCTCTGAAGAGGAAAGCTCTGCAGGTGCTGGGCTCAGACTCGAGGACCTGACAGTTCTCTTCAGCTTCAATTCTTTCCTTCACTTCATGAACTGTCATGTAAAACATACACCCACTGCTTGGTCATACTGAATCCTCAACTGTCTCAGAACATTTCCAGTTTACCAATAATGTAAATACCTAAAAAATTTGCCTTGCAGGAATGGCCCATTGCAGGGGGCAATGTCAGTTTTGCCTGTCTTTCGCATTACTGGTGAGTTCCCAGAAAAGAGGACTGTATTAGTCAGGCATAAAGATGAAGATTTTTGCTTTTGCAAGACTATCACAGACACAGAAGGAAAGCACAAAATTCCCACTGAAAGAATCAGCAGCCTGTGAAAAATGCATTTGGAATAAACTGTTTTTGCAGGTTATCTCCCAAAATACATGTTAGGATAGCTAATTTGTGTTAGAACTAAGGCTAGCTAAAAAATTTGGTGCCAAGAACCACAACTCGGATTTCCACATACAGAAATAATCAAGATAAATCAAGACATTTCATTAGACAAACTGCCTTAACCTCTCATTCCAATTTAGATTTCGATAGCCTTCAGGCAATTAAAGATTGATTAAGGGTAAAAGCTTCCTGTAATTACACACCAGGTAGGAACAATACTTTGTTTATAAGACTAGGCCAGAAAATTATGTTTACCAACGCAAGCACTTCTCCCACGTACTAGGGAAGAGTAGCTTACTCTTGAGGGAAGTGGCCTTGTCATGTCTCAGGAAACACCACCCTCCTCCACAATGGCGGCACCTGACATGGAAATGGGGGTGAGGCATCTGCCAGACAAGAAGCAAATTCTCAGGATGGAGATGATAAACTGAGCAGTAAGTCAGAAACAATCCTCTTTGGAGAGAGGGCAGTATGGGCCAGATCCCAAACTCACCTTTGCCGATGTGCCGTCTTATGTCCTCCACGGTAGAGTTACGATTGATGTTGGAGAGCAGCCCCAGGCAGAACCTGTCCCTGTTTGAGGGATCAGTGAAGCCATCCACCAGGACACTGGTGGAGGATGCGTGGAACGTCTCCCCGATGTGATTGTTCAGCTCGTAGTAGGCGATGGAGCACCAGTGCTTCACCTCTTCAAAAGCAACTGCCTGTGTACCTGGAAAGCAACAATAGAAACCTTACAGCCTAACAGCTGGAACACAGGCTCGAGGTGTAAAGAGTCACAACCCTGCAGATTTGAGCTACACAGGTAGAATAATTTCAACTGAAACTCAGAACAGACAAAGGCTGGCACTAGGTATGAGCAGAAAAGTGCAGGAAGCTCCTGGGCATGTACCAAGCAGTGTCCCAGTATTCCTGCCCCACTTTCGTACAACACGCCATGGTGCAGGCCCAGACAGCAGAGAAATTTTGCTTAACTCACCTGTTTGCTTACTGCAAAGTTGTATAGCAACAGGAAGAAACAGCATCACACAACTGCACCAAAGACCATTTCTCACTTTACAAAGACGTACAGCAAGGCAGCTTAAATATACAGTCAGCAGATCAATCTTCCAGCATTCAAAGTGTGACCAAATCTTTCTCCTGTTTTTTTGGGAGAATGGTAGGAGACTTCAAAAAACCTAAGAGAGATTGACAGGCGTCTGCAGAACATGCATGAAACACATCCCCAGTATGAAGACATACTGCCTGGGAATGGAGGCTGAACAGAGCATTAACACACAGGATCCCAACAGTTACACTGGGCTGGAGAGCAGAGGAACTAGAGGAAGAGAATATTTAATGAGGACCTTTTATTCATCAACTGCTACCAAATGCAAAATCTCCAACTCACCAAAAAAATTACTTGTTCAGTAATGGCAAGGATTTATCATAATGTAGTTATTCAGATGCTGGTAACAAGAAGTTCCTCCCTGGCAGCTCCTCACAGAAGCTGGGAACTGTACAGAAAGCTGACAGGCAATTCCTGGTTCACTTATAATCATTCAAGCTCTAGAAACCAAAGGAAGTCTTGAAGTCACACTTGTGACTGTGCATGGGAAACAATTTCTCCAGATGATACCGAAGGTCTTAACCAAAAAGTTTCCCAGTGGGTGTCCAACAACCCCAGGCTTCTTCATAAACCCATCGCTAACCAGCGCACATTCTTTAAGGTGCCAAATACAGCTACAAATTGCTAAACTGCCTCCAAATAAAAGGAGGCTATCAAAGGGCTGTGATTGTTTATGTGGTTTCTTTTAAATGAAAGACACTATTTCACTAGTAAGACTAGAAAAATGGGACTTGCTGCTAAAACACCAACTTTGCAGATACCAACTACAGAACAAAGTGCTAAAATGAAAATCAGACTGATATTATGGGAACACTTGTTTTTTCTGGCCAGAGGTTTCCTTCTCCCAGCTCCAAGTTTTTACTGATTTCAGCCAACTACGATCAGTGTTCATACTTTCCTCTGTTCACAAATCACACCACTACAAGTTTTTGTTACAAAACAAAAACCCAAACATTCCCCTCAAACCAGCAGTACAGAGTAGATACAAAAGGTGGCAAATAACGAAGAGCAGGATAACACATCCTCAATCGTTATGCAAAACTTCCAAGCATAGGAAGTTTATTGCTAATAACTTGCTTAAAAACACTGGTAAAAAGCTGATTTTTCATGATACTCTGGCACTTTCTATCCCTTCATATCACTATAAAAAAAAAAAAAGCAACAAAAACCAAAGAAGAAAAAACAGTCTTTAATTATTAGTAAGAGGTTATGACATTTTTAATTCCCATAAAGATGCCAGCAATTATCAAAGCTGCAGCTTTGCCCCAGTTCTCAAAGACAGGAAGAAATCTTGCCAGCTGGCCATTCTTACAGAATTAATCATATCTCTCTCACACAGATTTCACCCTGCCTTCTTTACATTTGCTTTAAGTCATGCAATACAGGTACGTTTAGTCTCTCTATTCCCAGCATGGGCCAACAATGGAAACCACCCAACTTCATTGACAGGATACAGCTTGTTAAATCAAATCTCTTAAGACTGACAAGTCATCATGAAGAACACACTTCTAAAAAGTTTGCAACAAAAATGGTGCAGTAAGTTCACAGTAAAAACTCTTCTTCTATAACCTGCAGCAGACTTTTTTTTAAAGTAGTGCAATCACAGCATACATATGTGAATAACAAACACGTGAAGGCACCCAAAAGTCTTTCTTTGTCATGAAGGGACAGAGATGAAAATCCATTGTACTAAACTACTAAAAGGGAAAAATATCAATAAATGACATTTTTATTTAGAAATGGCTGAATGGTAAAGAGCAAGAAGAAAAATGTAAATCCTATTCTCTTTATCACCTCTTGTGTATTAGAGGAATTCTACAGTACATTCGTGCATTTTGAGAGAGGGACACACATGCAGAGGTCTCCAGTAAGGCATAAAGATTGATAAATGTATTCATACACACAAAGTGTAGTCTGTGTGATCAGCAAAAAGTGGAAATGCTACAGATGGTGTTTATCACATGAAAAGCTCATTCCAAACAAAGAGTAAATAGGCTAACTGAAAAGCCATCCAAACTTTTCTAAGATGGCAGATATACTTCCTGAAACCAGACATTGAGCTTAGCAGTAAAATAAGTACCTAAAAAACCCCAAAAAACCTCCAAAAAAACCCCCACCAAACATCCCCCACCAAACCCCCCAAAAAACCAAACCAAACCAAAACCAAAACCAACAACAAACAAAAAGCAACCCCCAAAAAAGAAACAAACACAAAAAATCCACAAAAAAAACCCAACCCAAAACCAAACAAACCACCAACCCCCAAAAAAACAAAAAATAAGAAAAAAAAAAAAAAACAAAAAACCTCAAGAAATGAAAACCCCAAAAAATCCAAAACACAACAATTAAACTGTTCATAGGCTTGGGACCTTGATAATCATTATGGCCCAGCATCCAGCTTGCTGCTCTTTCTTGGCATGGGCCACAACTGTGTAAGCTGAAGTGCTTTCTAAAGGGGCCATTTCTCACAATGTGATGAATGCACCAAATCCTTTACTCAGCAGTCATGGCTTCTGCAAAGGCTTTAACAAGAGTTGTGTAAAAAAGATGTCTGTGTGGTGGTACATAAAGCAATAGGCCTTTTTTAAAATACAGATTTTTAAAATCTATAGCAATGTCACACCTCAGTTAGATAACTCTGTATTCTGAACCAAGTGTTACCACTGCGTAATTCAAAGATGAAACAAAAATGGGAAGAGAGGGTGGAACTACACAAAATACAAAAAACCCCTGACATGCACTTATAACCAGAAGGGTAATTTATTACAAGCAGAACATACTCTTTAAAGACTGAAGTTTAGAATTCAGGACAAAAACAGAACAAAAAAGCACAATCTTATATGATGTACTGTCTCAGAGTTAAAAATACAGCTATTCCAGTTGCCCATGTAAAACGTCTCTGGGAATTTACATAACGGACAGTTTAGCATCCATCCTCTGGTCAAGTCTTTGCTTGGAGAGCTATATTTGAGCATAACTACCATCATCCACAGTTCAATAGGTTTTCTATTGCATTAACTGCATTGCTCCAATAAATGAATGCAGTCATATGAGAGAAACAGATTCCGTTTCTTGCACACATGTAATTTCAGTATCACATGCAGAAATGTGCGGCCTCATAGGAGTTCTTCCCATTCAGAGATCAGTGGAAGTTCCCAATAGAAAACATAAAATCACTTTGAGTTGGTTGGGAGTAAGAAAGTAATAAACCCCATGTATTTTACATTTTTGAAGAGTCACGGGATAGATTCATGTCTTAAACATTGACATTCATAAATAATCTCCAGCTTTACTATTTCATCCCTTACAACAACAGAAGAAAAATTACATGGCTCTTTTTTTTTTCTTTTCTGCAGACAAAAATTTTCATGAACAACATCCATGCAAAATTAAAACTCTATTAGAACTAGTAAATTCTGGAGGTTCTTTACTCTTAAGAAGTGAAGCAGGAAACAAGAAGGAGTGTTCTTACCGCCTCTGTGTTCATTAGCGGGAACTGCAGATGCCATCAGGTTGGTATCCATTGGTTGGGAGGTGTCATGTGTCATTGGATCTTCCACAGGCAGGTAAGGGAAAGTGTACTGGGCAGTATCAACTAAATATAGAAAAGGTAGAGATACACAAGTCCTTTCCTCTCTTTAATGTGTATCTATATATCCACATAAGCAGCTGGAGCCTAGAAATGCTTCCAGCCTGACTCAGCTATAAACTTCCACCCAGCAGTGAAAAAGCAATCATGGACCTCGAATAAGGACAGCAAATAATTACTGTGTGTATTAAGCCCAACTGTAATAAAAACAAGTAACTTCTCCCCCACATAAGGCCACAAAAGAAAGCGCAGCTGTGTTTCTAGCCCACAGCTCTGCAGGCTGAGAGTGCCATACAAACATCAGGGCACGAAGAGGTCTCAGGGTACAGCCAGGTGGAGATATTGAATGTGTTAAAAGTGAACAGAGCTTGCAGCAGAAAACCTTCAGTTTGAGCTTTTCTTTTTCCAACACAGTTAGTATGCAAATATCCCAGCTACATCCAGGGCCTTATCATTGTCAGTAAGAAGTACGAGCTCTACTTCCCTAGACTGGGAACAGTAGAAAGTGTTCAGGAACCCAAATTCTACAGAAGTGGCCATCTGGGTCCGGAATTTATCTGTCAGTCTCTGTTCTGTCCCATCCAGGGCTGAACCGCCAGCCCCTGCACAATGACCACACGCATTAACATATGGCTCTCAGCCCTGTTTGAAGTGTCCCAGCCAACACTGCCCTTCAGCCGCCTCTTTCACTTCTGGGAAAGCTTCACAAAAGGTTTCTTAGAAGTTGCCAATGTCACCATTTCCCAATACACCAGAGGACACTCTCCTCCAGATCAATTGCACAGAAGTACCTCCAAGAGTGAGAAACCCTTGCCTGATCCCTGCAAGCTCTCTCTGCAAAAGCTGGGATTAGATTACCATTGTGCCATCTCTGCTGCTGCTCATCCCACATTTATTTCCATTACTCAGACTATGGATTGCAAACTACCACAGAAAATAATCACAGGGACTTCCAAAACTCTGAAAACCAAATTAGCGTCAACAAAAGGCAGGAGAATGCTTTGTAAGTTTTGGGTTTTTTTGTGGAGTGGTGGTTTTGTTTGGATTTTTTTTTTAAACATATTTTTAAAGAAAACACACGCTCATGAAATTTATTAACTACTTATTGTTTAGCAGGTATTTTGTTGAGAGCTTTACATCTAATGCTGGGAGGTGCCTTGTAATTCTTGAACACCCTCAGCTGAATGAGAACACTGCAGAGAAAGAAAGAGATGGCAACAGGGTTGCATTAAAAGCTTAACAAACTGCACTGGATTTTGAGTCTCACATTTTACAAAGCCTTAAATGTTTGCAAACATGATGTCGATCACACACAAGATTCCAAGGCCACAGACAACAAATTAACCAGTACCTAGAAAGTGTTCAAAGATAACTGCTTTGCCCCTTTGTTTTTGTATTTTCCAGAAGTCAGCCTCTTTCCCCATTAGTGCAAGATGGACAACTGCCCAGGGCTAAGCATCAAGGACAACGGTATCCTCACCTCCCTTCTAATTCAATTTGTTCACTGCAGCTGCTAACATTAAGGGCATGTGGACAGAACAGACCTTCAAAGATCAAGTGAACTTTCACAAGCCAGAATTCAGGAAGACCTTGTTAGGTCTTCATCTCTGTTGGAAGAGCCCCAACCACAGCAATCACGCTAAAAGAAAGGGGAAAAAAAAAAAAAAAAAAAAAAGACAGCAACTTCTCACATTTTTTAGAAAAGTAGAAAACCCAGTACAAGCTCTCCTTCCAGCAAATTCAAATCTGTTGCTTTGTTTACACATATCCTCCCTTAGACCCTGAAACAACACTAGTAAGCATCTGTACTGCATCCTTCTCCCAGCATTTAGATCAAGAAATCCACCACAGACTGCTTCTGCAGCATTTTATGCAGCCACATATAAAGACCAAAAAAAAGGCAGCTTCACAGAATTTTCTATGGACACCAGTACACCAGTCAACAAAGGAAGGCTCCTACTTCTCTGACTTTAGGTAATAAAACAGCCTGAAGAGTTCTTTAAAGGGCCTGTTTTCCAGTTGAAGCATACTTGCTTCTTGAAATTACACCACTATGTGAAGAAATTGTTAACAAGTAGCAATAATGTGATCACCTTGAAAAATACCCTTTTTCTGCAGAACTAAAGCCTTGTGCTGAACTATGATGATGTCTTTCTTAAGTAAGGATGATCTCCAGCATTACACTTCTGGGGCATTGAACACCATGCTTTGCGGGCTAAACTGCTGAACTGGTCCCCAGAATATTTTGGATCCCTCCCCACACCCCACAAGAGTTTTACTGTAATGTTTTAACTGCATTTGAAAGAAGCACAATATTAAAGCTTTCAACATTACCAGACAAAGATATTCCATAGTCTTTATTACCTTACATCTCTCAGCTTGCTATTGAACACAAGTTCAAAATTTGGTCGTTATTTGGAGTTATTATTTGGCCAAAAATTTGGTGTTATTAAACAAAAAACCCATGAGGGCAGTGACGCCCAATCACCTTCTCCCTCCTGAAGGGAAGCTGACCATACCTGGCATCGGGAAAGGACTCCCCAGGTCTGAGCTGGCTGGAGGACGTGGATAGGTGCTGCTGCTGCTTCCAGGCAGGTTTGGACAGCTGCTGTTGGGCGGGTGGGGCAGCGGGTCACTACTGGGCTGCGGGGAAGAGTCCGGGAAAGTCGCCTTGTGCGGTGTCTGCGGCTCGTTTTGTCCTAGGTCGTGGAACTGTGCCAAGAGGCTGCACTTGGGGTTGTACTCGCTCTGCCTGGGAACCAGCACTGGAGGAAGGACTGGAAAGGGAGAAAGAGAGAAAACCCACAGCGCTAGAGACTCAGTTTTGAAGGTATACAGGGGAAAACCCCACATTCTTTCTCCCCCCTGGCATATCCACATCTGCCTCAAAAACAAGGTAGTTAAACCTAGGAGCACATGCCTAAGCAAGAAAAAAAGAAAAATATAAGCAATTGGTGCTGCAATTTCTGTTCTTAAGAACCATGACCTGGTTGACATATGTCCTGTAGAAGGGTTTGTACCGTAACAGGGTCCTCAGTGCTAATGAAGACCTGACAAACACCACCATTATACAGAGTATTTTAATTTCCAGGCATTGTATAGCTGTGTAAGCATTATATAGCTGTGTTTTTCTATGAATTTGTGCAAAGCCACGTATGTTTCGCAAGAAAAACAGAGCTGTAGGTCGGGAAGGGGGGAAATCCTGAAACAAAAGTTCGTGCTATCTGGAAATATGAAAATCCTGCAAAGACTAAGTTATAAGAAAGAGTTAGGAGAAGGAAAAAAAAAAAAACCAAACAACCCCAAAACAAACAAAAGACAGCAGCTGTCTTAAACTAACAAATTATAACTGTTGGCTGTGGATCACAACTTTGCTTTGCTGGTTTCTCAAAAGGAGAAATTCCAGGCTTTTAGACTTTTGCGCCAAGCCTCTCTTCTAGTAATTCTAGCTATTCAGCAACCTGGTTTGGGTGACAGAAAGATGTACTTTCTACTCCAGAAGAAAGCTATGAGCAGTCTTATTTTCTCAACTCTTAATTTTACTTTGCAGTTTTGGGAGACCCCACAGCTTGATTTGTCATTTTCTGTAGTTACAAATGAAGGGTGTATTAAAAAAAAAAAAAAAAAGGCAAACAGTTGCTACTTTACTAACTTTGCTTTTATATCAGACATCTGGTCTAAACACATTTGACAAGTAATATTAGGACATTTCCTACATTACAATATTCAGCTAACATTAGATTTTATTTGCAAATGCTCTGATAAGCTGACATTCTGATTAAATTGACATTTGTCAAGGTCAATTTCAGAATTTAGTACTAATTGTATGCACATTAGTGAGGGAGTCCTTGTAAGCAGATTTGGTGGAGGAGCAGTCCTGATGCAGGAGGAAGTCACAGTGATCGTATGTATTAACTCAGACATTTACACAGACCAGAGTTCAAACTACCTGTACGAAAGCCACAGTCACCATCCTACAGAGTAGGTTAAAATTTGGAAGTCTGGTCTTTCAAATCAGAAGAAACATCTGTATCTGGTTAATTTTAAAGAAAGAAAACACACACAAAATAGGACAGAAACCTATCTTTCTTGACAACTTTTATCCCTTTATTGCAGTTTGTTTTTCTGACACGTGGTAAGGCTAGACAAGGAACGCCCTGCTGTTAGACCATTCCCTCCTTTCACCTGCTTATCTCAATTCCTCTCCCCCAGCTCAGCTCTGGGGGGGAATTTTAGAACTGAATTCTGCAAAGCCAAAATGAAGGAAGTTTTACATTGCTTGCCAAGCAAACAGCCAGTTGTTTTTGCTGTTTTGGGGAACCATACTGTAATTGTGCCCACCTGTTGTATCAGTCCTATTTTTAAAGTCACACCCAAGACCACACATGGCTGTACAGCAAAACTTCTCAGGGATGACTTTGCTCCCTCACCCCCAGCCCACAGAGGTGCAGAGGTGTCAAAATCCTGCTATAAAAATCCTGCAAGAACAAGGATTTTTCTAACTTGGTTCAACATATTAACTCTAAAGGGATGGAGAAATTTTGCCCTCCCTTACACCCCAGGAGCAGCTTTCCTTTCACGTTTTCCTCTCCCCCTCTCTGCTCTTCTCCCAGATGCCTGGCACTGCTGGCATTATCCTCCACCAGGCCTGGTTCTGTGGGAGCCTGCAGTAGGGGTGTTCCCTTACAGGGCCTCACTGAGAGCAAAAAGCAGAGGAGATCAAAGAAAAATATTAAAACAACCAGGTTAAAGTCATAGGCAGAGAGGCCACACCAAGAGCAAAACCAGCATAACACACCTACCGCTCTCCTCAAAGCCTGGGGACCTCTTGTGGCAAAAAGCAGCTCTACATATAGGTAAAATGTTTCTGGGCAACAACAAGCTTGCTGAAGGAAACACACACTTCGAATTCAAGGTTATAATTGAAAGGAATGCCACCATTTTTAGGCAGAATTGAAAACTCAACTGTTATGACACTGTATTTGTCAGCATCACAGAAAAGTGACTACTGCTTGCCCCCAGTTTGGCTAAAACCATCAGCTTCATAAAGCCCCTCGATGTAGAGCAGCCAGCTCTCTGAAGAAAAGCTTAACAGAGGAAAACCATCCAGTCTTTTTTATCTACGCTTTATTGGTAATTGCAAAAAAATGGGGGATAGCTGTTTACAGACACACTGCACCCTCAACCACTTCTACACATAAACATTAAAAGGAAATTGATTTCTCTTTTGCCTCCCTAATAACATATTCTAAAGTCAAAACCTAGCAGGCTCAGGAGCAAGGACACTTAATAGAGGCAAACACAATTCTGCATCAGAATGGAGGAGAGCTGGTGTTGACTAGCATTTTAAGAAAATTAAAAATTCAGTTTCTTCATCTTCCTTCCCCTTTAGCCAAGGCAAAAGAACAGAACCTCCTCCCCTAAAGCCACATTAGAGGTATGACTTCTTGTAGTAGTAGTAGTAGTAGTAATAATAATAATAATAATGATAATGATAATAATAATAATTATTATTATTATTATTATTACCAGTGTCAATTTAAGCACCTCTTCATCCTCCCTGTTCTGTATTCCATTCCTTTTGTTTTGCTGTTAGAGCAAACAGGATCTGGGCCTTTTTTTCCTCCTGGATGATATCTTTCATCTGGTCCAACTGACATAACTGAGGACAGGGGAAAGCAGCACAGGCTGTATCTCCACAGAAACCTAAGGAATAAAAGATGGGAAGGAAGTGTCTCTGGAGGGACTTTACAGATTCTCCAGCAGAACCTGAGAGGTCATGTGTGGCATTTTCAGAGGGACGAGAAACATCATGTCTTTTCCTCACAGCCTCCGTGTATGCTGTACACCTAATTATTTCTCAAGTCTTGATCATACTTAAGGATAATCCCAACAGATATCTCTAAACCAGAAAAAAGAGAACTGAGGAGAAGCAGCAGATTCAGCCCAGCAAGGACACCAGTTCAGTTAAGCATGCCAGTTTTTAAGAGGCATCAAATTCAAACTTTGCCCTCCTTAATTAAAAGCTTTGTTTTGCCTTGGCAAGGGAGAAATCTGACAGCCACTAACTACCCTGCTCCAGATATAATTCTGCACACAACACACAGAACAGCAGCAGTGAGCTACTGTAACACATCTTGAGGAGATATTTCCTCCTGGCACTCAAGTGCAAGGCTGCATTCCCACCTCCAGCAACAAGAGTCTCTACTTTCTCCTCTCATGTCCCTCCACCTCCACTCCTTCCTGGATGTCCTCCACAGGGCCATGTTGGTACAGATGTTCCCACAGCCAGGACGAAAGCCCCTGTGCTGCCCTGAGAAGCCTGAAAGGTAACACAGCAGGGGAGGGAAAAAGTGACTGTGATGTGGCTCAGCACAAGGCCACAGGGACAGCTGTGCTGGCACAACACAGCGAGCAGGAGCAGTCCACGCACCCCGCCAAGGAGCGGGGCTCCATCACTCCATCAGCTCATCGCATCCTGCCCCAATGAGCGTCACAGTGTCACAGCAAGGCCACCGTTCCTCACCTCCACCCTGCGCCCCTGTTTGGCTCCACAGCAAGTGAGCTGAGGGCACCGAGCTTGCCAAAGTAACTGTGCCAAAAAGTAGTCTTCTGTGAGTTTAGTTTTCTTGATTGACGCGCCACAGGATCAAACAGGCCCCCGTGTTTGTACAGAGCCTCCCAGTCAGGTTAGGCACAAGCATGGTCCTATCATGTCACACCCATGTGCCTGCCAGATGCTGCGTTCTCCCCTGTGTGCAGGGACACTGGGAGATTCCCTGTTTGAGACTGCTGATAGTTTTCTGCCTCCTCTCACTGTTTACAACCTGCTCCTATCTATCTAGCCTGGCTAACAGAAAAATCTCACTCAGATTCAGGTGTAGCTTTGTAGCTGGCAGACACACCACACAGTGACAAGTCTCATGTTTTCCAAGCTTATCTTCACAAGCAAAAGAATGAGGATGGAATAAAAAATCAAGGTAGAAAATCCTTTCATGCCTCTGGCACTGTGGAAACTGAGATGCATCCACAGCACTGATTTCCCAACAAAGAGCATTATCTGACTTTACATACTTGAAGGTTTACCACTAATCCATTCCTCACACCTTACACAACACTGAAACAAATCACAAAACAATCAGCAGAAGAATGAAAGGACAGATGCCATCCCATGCAGGGATCATACCCTTCAGCTCTCCAGTAACTGCTTCTGCATGAAACAGTTAAATAGAGACCACACTGTCAAGAAGAGCCAGAACTTCACGATGCACCTTGCACACAAAACATGTATCATACACAATCAAAGTTTCCAGTTTTGCTTTGTCAAGAGAAAGCACATTTCTAAGCCTTCTGGCTGTGATGACAGCCTGGGAAACACAAACCTTGACATCTGCTTCAGTCCACAGACTGTTGTAAATGGTGACTCGTGCATGAATTCACACTACCAGTTAATCTCAAAATGTAAACACTTACGCAGCAATAACAGTGTTTTAATGCCCTGGCAAAAATGGGAAAAAACAGTTAGCAGAATTTGGGAGTGACTGTCAGGAAATGAAGATAAAGACCATGATTGGAGAACAGCAAGAAGGAAGGGACAGGAAAAGAGAAGTCAGAAGTTAGGAGCACAGCTCTCCAAGTCAAATGGGAGTTCAGCTACCACCTGTTTCCAGAAGTTGTGTTTTCCCACTCAATTCCATGCAATATCCCTCAAAACAATCTGTGGCTGACTAAACACAAACCCCTCCTACATTACATACCGGACCTAAAATGTACATTTTAGTTAGACATCTTCTGAAAGTTTTATTCTATCATGCGTAACTCACTGAAGTGAACACAGAATATGGACAGAGTCCCAAGCTGCACCAGGGGAGGTTTAGGTTGGATGTTAGGAAGAATTCCTTCACAGAAAGGGTGATTAGACATTGGAATGGGCTGCTCAGGGAGGTGGTCAAGTCACCATCCCTGGAGGTGTTTACGGAAAGACTGGAGGTGGCACTTAGTGCCATGGTCTGATTGACAAGGTGGTGTCTGGTCAAAGGCTGCACTCAACAGTCTCAGGGGTCTTTTCCAACCTAAGCAATTCTTTGATTCTGTGAAGTGACAGGATATTTACAAATACCTGGTTTTAAATATGGCATAAATGGCCCACATGAGAATGTTCTCATACAGTAATTGTTTTCAACATTAAAGCAAAATTACTTAGAACATGTAATTTGGCATTACAGTAAAAGCTCAACTGTTGCTCAGTCTGACAGAAATAGATGTATATCAGTAACCTCAGTTGTCACTATTTTGGAATACCAAATGCAAGCAACTCACCCAGTCATATACAGACAGCTAGCAGTACAAGGACATGACTATTTTATGATCCCACTTTCACTTAATATGAAATTATTAAGAATTTTTTTTAGTTTTAAATTTTTTAAGAACTCTTTTTACAGTGTTGAGTTCCTTCGTTCAAGCTGCTGCTGCATAAATACATTCATTATGGGTATTGCATCTGCCATTGTCATGATTTCCAAGTTAGTATCAACACACCAAAGGGAAATATTTAACATCAAGATATACCTGGACTTCCCACATTTAAACCAGCAAAGTCCACCCATGACTGCGTTGCATTTCTGCAGCTGTCGCCTCACAAGCAGCTGGATGCAATGACACCCAAGCACAGTTCATCTTAGTCCCTGGAAGTATTCCCTGATAACAAACTTGCATGAGTAAAATTAAGCACGGAGTTATCAAAAGAGGTTTGGCCTTCAAAGAGGAGACAAGAGAGAATGGGTGGCACCTTAAAAGAAGGAGCGAGGCAGTGGAGAACAGGTAAACAAACTGTGTTTGCAGAACAGCTGACAGTAACATTTCACATATAAACAGTGTTACCAAAATTTAAATTGAAGGGATTATATTCTGCTGTCTAAACTCAAACTCTTTTCAAAAGGTAACATTTGTGGGAGATTCCAAAGACAGTATTATTTTCTGTGGGATGAATAAACTAAAGTGATAAAGTGAGAATAATTTGGAAATACTACTACTAGTATTATGACTACTAGTATTCCTACTGTTGTGTGTCAGAATGGTTTGCATGCACAGACTGCAAATAATCCTTTAGGTTAGCCTGCAATGTTTCATACAAATTCACTGATCCCCATAGTTGAGTAAACAACAAATTAACTGAGGGAGAGTGGGTACCAACATTCCCAGATGATACCAGGCCCAGCAGCCGGAGCCATATACTAAGACTACCTCTCTGTAGTCATAAAACATTTGCACAAGTGAAGCATTCACCATGTGAAAGGGAGAACTGCTAATTAATGCCTACATCCAGATGAACCGCAGAGGAAGAATCTGAGGTGCAAACAGCCACTTTTGTTTATTTAAGCCGATGAGTCACATGATTAATTGCCACACTTTGCATTGTTCAGATAAGGTGTAAAGGTACAAACAAGGAAGAACCTACCAGGACTTTCCACCCGCTTGTAGTGGTAGGGATTGATGCAAACTTCCTCCTTTCTTGAATCAAAGGGGAACTCGCAGCATTCCAGAGGCTTCAGTTCGCGATGGGTCTGCAGGTCCGGCCAGCGCCACACTCTGCAGTAAATGACGTGTGGGAACGCCTTCCGGTGCGACACCTGCAGCCGGCCATCCGAGGAACGAGGAATTGTGACACACTTGCTGGGCTGACCGGGAGAGCGCAGTGCTTTTTCCAGGTCCTCCATGGCCCCTTTCTTCTTCTTCAGTTTTTTCACTAATACCACAACAGCTTTCTCTGCCCATTTCTCTTCTTCATCCCCTTGTCTCCACCCCAACAGCCTCTTCACTGCTGGGCTGGTGAAGGAGAATAAACTTTTTACATTCATGGTGATCCCACTGTGGTGATACCACAGAACCACGCAGGAATGACTGCCCTGTTTTTCCACCACCACCAGGGCAGAGTAGATTGTGTCAACAATCAAAAGAAGCCCGTAACAAACAATTCTGGTCCTTTCTCCTTTTCTATCCTCCAGTCCCAGGAGGGCAGCGCTGACATCCCCCCTTGATGGTCACAACCTTCTCATTATTCTAAATCCTTCTGATTGATGACCTAAAGGAGAGTATCAGAGAGAAAAAAAAAAAAAGGACTTGACCCAAGTTAACACAGAGCAGTTAAAAATATCCCCCAGCTCAACCCAGAAGAGTGGTGTGATCAAAAAACAACCAACAACAAAACAACAACGAAATGCTGACAACCTCCGGAATTGGACTCAAAGCACATCTGATGAAAACTTAAGTAGCAGGACGTGCTGCTGAACCCAGTACATCCCTATAATAGAAATGTAGTTCACATTAAATCTAGCCTAAAACAGTCCCTCAATTTAAATTTTTCACTATTAAGTGTGAAGGGTGCTACCCTCTGCCCACCAGCTGTTGCAACCTTAACGAGCAAAACATCCCAAGGAAACACTGCAGGATCACTACTGCTTTTTTATTATTTATTTTAGAGAGTGGCTGGAAGCAATATTCCTCAACAGCAATGTGCTGCCCAGCTCTCTGCAAACTTCCCGGCATGAAGTTCAAAAATCACTGCATTAAACTTGAGCATAACTTGATCTGAAAAAAAACCCAGTCCAGTTTTACTTCTGACTTACCTGGAGGAACAAAGCAAAAAAAAAGAAAAAAAAACCCAAACTAGAAAGATCTTAGCACTCACTCACTGACTCACGTGAGAAAGAAAACTGCATCTCCCCACGCCACTCAAGAGCCCTCAGAGCTCCTGAGCAGACAGTGAGGGGAAAGCTATCATGAACCAGTTATACACCGACCCTTCCTGCTGCAACGTCTGCCTAATATACTCAAGGACACATGAAGGAGTGGGAAGGACAAGGAAATCCAGATAAGAGGATTTCAGACAGCACAGTGGTTCTCAAGCTGGGAGACAAGGAATGGGACTGAAGTGAAGGGTCAAGAGTGGGAGGAATGCCACATTTGAAGGAGTCCCAGATGTTTGCAGCAGGTTTTGTACTTGTCCAGGCTGGGAGCAGGCAAAAGGCTTTGGCAAGGGAAACAGAAGAGACCTGGGACTGGCAGGGAGGGGAAAATGAGACAAAGAACACCACACCACCGATTTTCAAATAGACAGACAAGACAGGAAACATATCCTGGACTGGATACCAACAGGTTTCAGAGGAAGGGGGAAGGGGAAAAGGATATGAATGTTTTTGTTGCCATCAGAACAACACAAAAAACACCCAATCAACCAGCAATCTATACACACTGAGCACAGAAGGCGTCAGCACACTCATGTCAGACAGGATTTCACAGCCACACTAAGAAAAGATTGCAGACCTTAAAATTGCAAATGCTATGGCACACTTACTCATTGCATTGCACTTACTCATACATTGCAATGGTTTCATAGTATACCACCATAACTGAAGAACTTTAAGCTGAAAAACCATCCACTTTATTCAAATTAACTTGTCACTAAAACAGTTATCTAATTGCAGAAGTTCAGTTTTATTAGGCTGAATGCATAAACTACATTTATGTGAATAATGATTACAGACTAAGACACAGGCAACATCTACCTACACTTCATACTGGTACATCCTATTCATTTTATGCTAAGAATTGTATTTGAAATAATAATGTTAATGCAAGGGAAGATTTGCATGAGCCTGCAGCAGGTTTAACAATCTGTTTTGTTACGTGGGCATGTGCTGTACTGTTAAATGAACTGAAACTCCATTACTGTCACAGACTACTCCAGGTATACTTTATCCCTACATGCACTGTAAAGTGCTCTATTAAAATATTGTGCTAATTTAAGGACTGAATTACTAGAACCCCAGTGCATGTGCCTCAAATATGTTTGTAACTGAGTTGCTCTCAACTCATATATAGTCTGTCTCTCAATCTACATTCAAAATATCTTTTTTCTGCACTTTTCAAACAAAAGATGAAGTTCCACACACAAAAGTTACCAACTGCAGTAGTAAAGCTTTCTACTTCACCAAACAAAGCTTTCTACTCCACATCCATTCAAATTAAACAAAAAAAGGTTTAAAAGGCTTGGGTTGAAGCTCTAACAAAGGAGAAAGTACAAAGTCTAAATTTTGATGCAAGCTTCATTCAACATTGATAATGTTTGCAGAAGGGGTTCTACCTAGTCTTGACCCATTTTTCACCAAGCTACTTACTGTGAAAAAGGGAAAAGTCCTGTCTATTAAGACTGTATGTTTATATCAGTGCCTTAAAATACACCCCTAACATGAGCTAGTACATGAGCTCTGCACAGACTAGGATGACGCTCAGATGCAGCCCCAAGCAGTCAGACCAAAAGAAGAGATTCTCTGAAGTTTTTTGATCAAATCCTGCAGTGCGCACATATCCTGCTCCTACAATCATGCACTCCAAAACAAATTTCACCCTCACCATCAAAGGTATGGTGGCAGCTCTGTGGCAACAGCTGCCGGGAGCAGGAGGAATAGCATTAGCGCTTGGAGGTAGATGAGGTTGGGAGTAATACAGCTCAGCAGGACCCAGGTGGCCATCAGCCTCCAGCCAGAGATTCCTGCTGAAGTTCTGTCTCCAAAACAAAGCCTAAGCACACCAAGCCCTGAACAAGCATCAAATAAGGAAAAGGGGAGAAAACTCACAGGCTGCTAGCTACTCTAAGTTCCAAAACCAATATTAAGCTAAAAAAACACCAAAAAACAAACAAACAAAAAACCCCAAAACACCACCACCACCACAACATCACCACACAAATAAAACCCAAACCACAATGTATGTGGAGATTTTAGTTTCCAAGAAGCAGAGTTTGTTCGCAGGGCTGAGCCCTTGCCAGTACATTCCATTTCCCTTTCTGCCACACTTGGTTTCTGCACTGCATCATTTCCTGTATTACTTCTGCACAAAATGGTCTTATCAGCTGGAAGTGCAAAATAAAGATTAAACCATGAGTCAGCAGATGACACAGCATGCATCTTTCTTTCCCAAATACACGTGCCCTGGCAAAGTAGGAGTTAGTATTTCCAATAGCTGAGTGACCACCAGCCTTTGAAGGGTCTGTTCACTCACGAGGTAGGGATGAAACAAAAACCTGGGCCATACATTGGCCCAGCAGGACACTCTCCAAGAGGCAGACTGGCATCAGTTTAAAGGAAATTGAGTTGTTACCCACTTATCAGACACTCTTTACACACCCAGACCCATGCGCTTTTTATTATGCGTTCTGTCTGCTGATGGATGAGTTGGAATCAACAAACTTCTTTCAAATCCCAGTGTTGCTTTATGTGTCTTCCTTCACTGCTGTTGTCTTTTTTACAATCTTTGGACTAACACACAAACACACATGCAGCCTATAAAAAATATAAGCCTTATATTTTTATATATCTGTTTAGCCAGCCGTGTATCTAAACAAATGTATTTAGGCAAAATGCCTAAGAGTAAAGTTCTATTTTTCTAGCCCTCAAAGAAGAGACAGTTACTCTGTCAGCAACATGAAGCAGACAGTAAAATATTCAATGAGACTGTTTCCAAATTTCTGCAGGAGATCCCATAGGAAACTGTCCCACTTTGCATAAATGACTGTTTCTGATGGGTGGAGAAAGGGTTAGGACAATTAGATGATTCTCTCCCAGAAAGAGGGGGAGCAAAACAACTTCTAGCCCAAGTTTCAGGCAAACAAGAGGTGGCTCTAACTCTTCTACTTATTTTATAATTTGTATTACAGGCTCAGTGATGCAGGCAACATGGATCCTATTAAATATTTTAATATATTCTTAGCATAGTTAGACATAAAAGTGGGCAGGAACCATAGTGAAGATAACTGTTAATAGAGAAAACTGTCTAGTCTATGATCACGTTTTAAAATTTCAATTTATCCTGGTCAACATACCTCTTCCCAACATCTATTACTTAGTAACACCATAAAGAAATAACAAGCAGAGAGATTTTAATTTGCTTCTTTAAAAATATTTAGTAATTTACCTGCTCTAAGAGATACATACTTTCAGCAACTCATGTATTCAGTACAATATTTAGACCTTCTTTTTGAAAAAAAACAAAAACCAAAACACAAACAGGAAAAAACCAAAACAGATTTTGGCATAGAAGTCAGGGAGCTGTCATTTTATTCTGGCAGGAACTATTCCCATGTAGAATTTTCATGTATTTCTAAAAAGCATGACGTCTAAGCAGCTGCAGTGCTAGAATGTGTAACAACATGTCATGCACTAACGTCACCTAGCTCTCTATTCTTGGAGCAAGCAGCGAGAAATTTAGATTTCTTTCTTCAAGTAATGGGATCTGTAAAACAGAAAGTCCAGAGTCTTCTGCTGAATTACCCTGCTTTTAGTCAACAAATTCTTTTCACCTCCTTATGGCAGAAGATCAGATCTTGCTCAGCTTGGAACAATGCACTCATGAAAGCTGGTAGAAACCTCAGTGACATTACAATACCCACGCAAAAAGGAAAGCAAGTTGGTCATCAGAGTGCTGCAGAACTCATTAGAGAGCCTGTACAGAACCTGACATGGCTTCGACAAGGAGAAAAAGAAAAAAAAGTTAACTCTTTTATGTCCTCTTGACATGGTAGAAAGAATTCAAGAAAGCACTGACATATGCAATCGTGTCTTCTGATATACAACATATTGTTCAATGAAAGAGGAATGCATTGGTGTTGAAAATACCTCATGATACCTAACAGAGTAGGCAGGTCTTTTCCTGACACTGCATTAGACTCCTTCCAAGTGCCAGGAGGATGGGTATCTCCAGCCTGTTCTGTGAAGTAACCTCTGTTACAGCCAAATTCCCAGTCTGTCAAAACCCCTCTTGGGCCATCCCTCACACTATTTGGCTGAGGCAGTGCCCTTCCAAGAAAACTTCCCACATTATCGCTGTACAGCCCACAGGGAAATCCTGCCAGACACTGTGAGGAGCCAACTTAAGTTTTGATTTGCCTCAACACTGACTGTCGTGTGGGGGGAGAGGTTGTACATCTGCAACGCGCAGGAGTCAAACGGAGGGAGAAGATGGGAGAAACGCTCGTCTCCGGGGAGACTCTGCCCGGCAGCCATTTCGCGTCTCACTCGAGCAGGCAATCAGCAGCAGAACAGCGAGGCCGCGGCACGCTGCAGAGATTCTCCAACGGGACAAAGGCCTCCCCCCCTGGGCTGCAGCACAACTGGAGCAGGCAGACTTCGGCAGGAGCCAGGCTACAAAAACTGACAAGCTCCGGGGGCTTGACAGCCGGCGCCTTTTGGGATTGTGTTTTCGCTTTGAGTCCAGCCTGCTTTTTCCCCTTTTTGCCCTGGCTCCAGCTTGCCGTTTGGCTCTCCTGCCCTCGCTGGCTCACGACCGCCCGCGCGTGTTCGCCTTCCCTCACGCTGGGCGCTTGGCGGGACAGCGGCTGACCCCCGAGCCTCCAGAGCCGCTGTGTCCTGCGCTGTCCCTTCGCCCGTCCCAGCCGCCCCTGTCCTGCCCCGCTGTGTCCTGCGCTGTCCCTTCGCCCGTCCCAGCCGCCCCTGTCCTGCCCCGCTGTGTCCTGCGCTGTCCCTTCGCCCGTCCCAGCCGCCCCTGTGCTGCCTCGCTGTGTCTCTGATCGACGCCTGCCTGAGTCGCCTGCGCCAACCCTGCCTGCCCATCCAGCCCGCCGGACTCTGTCCAGGGCTCTGGGCCTCCTCCCCGATGCCCACTCACCGCGGTTCCGGCCGGCCGTGCCCGATGCCCACTCACCGCGGTTCCGGCCGGCCGTGCCCGATGCCCACGCACCGCGGTTCCGGCCGGCCGTGCCCGATGCCCACNTGAGACTGTTTCCAAATTTCTGCAGGAGATCCCATAGGAAACTGTCCCACTTTGCATAAATGACTGTTTCTGATGGGTGGAGAAAGGGTTAGGACAATTAGATGATTCTCTCCCAGAAAGAGGGGGAGCAAAACAACTTCTAGCCCAAGTTTCAGGCAAACAAGAGGTGGCTCTAACTCTTCTACTTATTTTATAATTTGTATTACAGGCTCAGTGATGCAGGCAACATGGATCCTATTAAATATTTTAATATATTCTTAGCATAGTTAGACATAAAAGTGGGCAGGAACCATAGTGAAGATAACTGTTAATAGAGAAAACTGTCTAGTCTATGATCACGTTTTAAAATTTCAATTTATCCTGGTCAACATACCTCTTCCCAACATCTATTACTTAGTAACACCATAAAGAAATAACAAGCAGAGAGATTTTAATTTGCTTCTTTAAAAATATTTAGTAATTTACCTGCTCTAAGAGATACATACTTTCAGCAACTCATGTATTCAGTACAATATTTAGACCTTCTTTTTGAAAAAAAACAAAAACCAAAACACAAACAGGAAAAAACCAAAACAGATTTTGGCATAGAAGTCAGGGAGCTGTCATTTTATTCTGGCAGGAACTATTCCCATGTAGAATTTTCATGTATTTCTAAAAAGCATGACGTCTAAGCAGCTGCAGTGCTAGAATGTGTAACAACATGTCATGCACTAACGTCACCTAGCTCTCTATTCTTGGAGCAAGCAGCGAGAAATTTAGATTTCTTTCTTCAAGTAATGGGATCTGTAAAACAGAAAGTCCAGAGTCTTCTGCTGAATTACCCTGCTTTTAGTCAACAAATTCTTTTCACCTCCTTATGGCAGAAGATCAGATCTTGCTCAGCTTGGAACAATGCACTCATGAAAGCTGGTAGAAACCTCAGTGACATTACAATACCCACGCAAAAAGGAAAGCAAGTTGGTCATCAGAGTGCTGCAGAACTCATTAGAGAGCCTGTACAGAACCTGACATGGCTTCGACAAGGAGAAAAAGAAAAAAAAGTTAACTCTTTTATGTCCTCTTGACATGGTAGAAAGAATTCAAGAAAGCACTGACATATGCAATCGTGTCTTCTGATATACAACATATTGTTCAATGAAAGAGGAATGCATTGGTGTTGAAAATACCTCATGATACCTAACAGAGTAGGCAGGTCTTTTCCTGACACTGCATTAGACTCCTTCCAAGTGCCAGGAGGATGGGTATCTCCAGCCTGTTCTGTGAAGTAACCTCTGTTACAGCCAAATTCCCAGTCTGTCAAAACCCCTCTTGGGCCATCCCTCACACTATTTGGCTGAGGCAGTGCCCTTCCAAGAAAACTTCCCACATTATCGCTGTACAGCCCACAGGGAAATCCTGCCNTCTGATCGACGCCTGCCTGAGTCGCCTGCGCCAACCCTGCCTGCCCATCCAGCCCGCCGGACTCTGTCCAGGGCTCTGGGCCTCCTCCCCGATGCCCACTCACCGCGGTTCCGGCCGGCCGTGCCCGATGCCCACTCACCGCGGTTCCGGCCGGCCGTGCCCGATGCCCACGCACCGCGGTTCCGGCCGGCCGTGCCCGATGCCCACTCACCGCGGTTCCGGCCGGCCGTGCCCGATGCCCACTCACCGCGGTTCCGGCCGACCGTCCCCGCGGGGCTTTGCCTGAGGGGGCTCCGCCTCTCCGGGAGCTGCGCAGGCTCCCCGGCCCGCAGAGGGTTCCCGGCGCACGCGGTGCCCTCGGGATTTCGACGGGATTCCCCGAGCCGGTGCTGGTACTGCCCGCTCACTCCCTCTCCCTCTCCTTCTCTCTCCTTCCCCCTCATTCCCCCTCTCCTCTCTCTCTCTTCTCTCGCTCTTTTTCCCCACCCTTTCCCATTTTCCTTGCTCATTTTCTATCTTTTCTAGCTCTCTTTAGTGGGGCAATTACTTCGTTGGGTTTTTTTTGTTGTTTGTTTTGTTGTGGTTTTTTTTTTTTTATGTTCGTTACCAATAAATGGTTCTCAGACACTATGTTGTCTCAGTTGACTTACTTTCGTCCTAGGCCATGTATTTTAAAAAGAACTCCTCGCAGTTCCCCTCAGTGGAACACGACAGATAGCTACAAGCACGATTTAGTTCAGCAGGTGCGGGGAGAGCAAGAGTGTCACAATGAGCAGTGTCACTGCACCCCAGTGAGTGGACAAGCAGCCCCAACAGCCTCTGGTGAGAAATAACCACTTCTCAACAGGCCAGTCCTTTAGAAGGACTTGTACAACTTCTGATATACTGAATAAATCAAATCCATGATTTCTGAGTGTGACCAAAAAGCAGATGCATCACTCACTAAAATGAAACTGCTGGGATGATGTAGGATTTACCAGCAGAGGGGAGGAGGGCAACAGTGACCCAAAACCCAAAAACTCCAGTGTTCTGTTAGTCCAGAGTATGAAGGGATAACCTCACACTATCAGTATCTGCCAGCTCTTTCCCAGTGCTCGTTCCAGTTCAAACCAAGAACACAGTGTTTGGCCAGTTTCTACAGCGAGCTGCAGCTTTTCTTCCTCCCACCTCCCCATTTGGCTTTGGGCAGGCGGGACACTTCTCCTTACCCTTGAAGTCTCAACTATCACGATTGCAAGAGTAAAACAATAGCAAATTCTTACAGGTTTTCTGGATTTGAAGTTACCAGATTTGAAAGATTGATGGTAACTTCACTGTTGCCTCTTCAGAAAAAAATTTCTCCCTTCCCTTTCTTCCTTTTACCCTGAGACCACTCCCAGTTGCTCCAGGTGTGTCCCAGGTATTTCAGGTGAGCTTCCAGTTGCCTCAGGGTCACTCCCAGCTGTGCCTAGCTATCACAGGTGTCAAAATTTCTCCCTTCCCTCACTGTCCTCTGCCCTGACACCACTCCCAGCTGCCTCAGGTGAGTTCCCAGGTCTGCTCAGGTGTCACAGGTGTCCAAAGTCCACCCTTTCCCTGCTTCCCCTTGCCCTGAGACCACTCCAACCTGCCCCAGCTGAGCTCCCAGGTATCTCAGGGGAGCTCCTGGGTTCCCCCAGGTGCCCTGAGACCACTCCCAGTTTCGCCAGGTGTGCCCCAGGCATACTCCCAGGTATCCTTGGTGCCCTGAGGTCACGCCCAGGCGCTTCAGGTGAGCCCTCAGGCATGCCCCGGTATCACAGGTGTCCAAATTCTGCCCTTTCCCTGCTTCCTTTTGCCCCAAGACTTCTCCCAGGTTTGCCCAGGTGCTCCACGTGAGCCCCCAGGTGCCCTGTGGTCACTCCCAGGTGCTCCAGGTGAGCTGCCAGGTTCCCCCAGGTGTACCCAGGTATCACAGGTGTCCAAATTCTTGCTTCTTTTCACTCCACCCTGCCCCAAAACTGTCGCCAGACACCTCAGGTGTGCTCCCAGCTGTCCAGGTGACCTCAAGGGACCTGAGAGAGACCTGACAAGTAGTGGGTTAGGGTTAAGAGTTAGGGATAGGAATAAGTTCAGTGTCTCTCAGCATTTTACTTGCACTTGGTCCTTCTTTCTAACACCACTGGAACCTGAGCTGCAGATGGTATCTGACTTATTCACATATTCTGGCCACTACAGAACATCCTTGAAACACAGAATCAAACAAAGAAATATCTGAATATGACATGTAAGTAAACAAATAAATAGATAAGAAAGGAGAAAGCTCACAATGCAATAGACCTTAGCATAAGATTTTGCACAGATAAACTTTGACAATGCCATTAATTTAAAGAGTAAGTTCACTTAATGGCCAGAACAGCACACCAGATTTTTATGCAGCATTTGCTGAAGACTGCATCCATCACTGCAATATTCTGACATAAAGATGTCTCACGTGCACAAACTCACTTAGGGAACAGATGTTGCAGAGCAGAGTTTGGTAGTAATTCCCAGAGTGCATCACGTTAACCTGTAGGAGCTGCAAAGGCAGAGGTAGACAATCTTCTGAAACTGCATTGCATAGCCTCTGACCTTTCCTTAATTTATCACATGTAGCACTTGGCTCTTGAACCTTGACACTTCAAATGTGCAAATTTAAATATGCTCCAAGTAAAACAAAGTAGGACCATGTAATATTGATGGATTGATTTGCCTTCAAAAAATTGCTTGATTAAATAGCTTATTGATCCAGAAATTCCTATAAACCCTTGCGGAATTCATCAAAATGCAAACTATGTGTGTGTCATATTTCACATATTTATCTTTCATAGGCACATAATGCATTACAGCAAAAAGCAAATGCACAGGCTGAAAAAGACACTTCCTGCTATCAGTAATTTCTGTCAACAATTATTTCATTTTCATCCCCAGCAACTGAAAACATTTATAAACCTAGCTGAATGATGAATTACTAATTTAGTCAATCTGCAAAATTGAAAATCCAAGAGTGGTTTTAGCTGCCATTATCCTTTATAGCCAGAAATAGAGAAGTTTGGATCATCACACTCCAGCAGTGGGGCTCAGGATGTGCATGCACACCCCACTAAAAAAGGCCAAGAAGGGGCAAAAAAGAAAACCTATGAGAAATTAATAAATACAGGTGGAAAAAGTCATGTGGGATAGACAAAACATCTCTTTTTGCAGGGCAGACTCTCTGAAAAAGGTATGCAATGGCAAATTAAAGTGTTCAATAATTCAAGCCATTAAACCAACCTTCAGTGCAAACTTGGGTCTAGACTCAGCAGAAAGTTGGTGATCTTGAGCCGTTCATGCAACAAAATAAGGCTGTGTACAAGGCTTGCCGTTTTAGGGATCAAGCTTCTCTCACAGGCTTTTTTTGGAAGGACTTAAAGCTCTCAAATAAAAATCTAGTGACAATTTCAAGCTTTTAACTATGTCATTCATTGCCAAGTACAAAACAGTGCTTCAGAAGCAATTCAGCTTTTGCAGAAAGCCGCCCCCTGTTACCTCTTCTCCTTCTAGACAATGAGATCAGCTCTCCAATTACCACATTCTTGCAAAATTCTACTTACGCATTTGCCAAGGATAAATAAATTACGTTTTTATGTGAGAGCATTTTTTTTTCCATTAGAATCATTATAATAATTAGGATGGGGAGCAGGTAGATTTTTGTGCCTGGCTTGTGCATACTCATGACATATTTAGCAAGGCTGAAATAACTCCAAGAAAATAAGCACAACCCAACTGAGCATGATCGATATGATAAGAAACCACAATCTATTTTATGCTTCACGCAAAATAATATGACCTCTTTTCAGCTGTGGTGCTAATTCATCTTTCAGACCTGTATTTGTGTTTAGCTGTATGCTGGCTCAGTGTAAAGTCCTCACAGAAAACCTATGTGTGATGAAAAAAGCCTGTGTTTTCTTTTTTAAAAGACAAATAAATGCCATCCCCACCCATGCTTCAGAGAAATAATGTAAATGGTTGAGCCCTATAGGCTAAACACATTTTAAAAAGAGGATATAAAGTTTTTAAATATTTGAAGAAAAAACATTGTTAAGAATACATACATACTGAAATGAAGAACATAACTTTCATCCCAAGGTATTACACTCCTACACAACTCATCTGCCCAGAGAGAGCAGGAAAAACATAAACGCTACCCCAGCAGTTCCGTTCCAATCAATGAATATGTATGTGAAATACAGCATGTAGACAGAAACTTCCCTGAACTCAGCATGCACAGCTTTGGGAGAGCTATCCCCCCATGCATCCAGCTGAATAAAGAATGCCTGGTTCTTAATGCTACATTGGTGTTAAGGAGTTTTTTTGTTTTACCGAATTTTTGGTAACAGGGGGACCCTTCCCAGTTTTAACACAGACAATACTAGAAGAGGTGTTTCTTCCCTCAATTTAAAACCCTTTTGTCCTCACTTTCCCCCTCTTTTCTCAGGGTGCTTGAGAGGGACTGGGAACGCTGGAGAGTGTCAAGATGCAATTGAAATGTGAAAGGAGAAAGATCCCCCTGCGAACCCACATTTGGCTCACCTGTTTGGGTGCTGCCCCTTGCACGAGGGTCTGTCCCTCAGCACCTTCTTTAAGCGATGCTCCATACCCAGGTGCATCCAGGTGCTCCCCTGGCCCCTGCAAGGTGCTCTCAATCATCATTCCTTGAAAGACCCTCGCTATTCCCCCATCGACCTCTCTCCTCTGGCAGCTCCCTGCACAGCTGTGCCCAAGGAAGCCCCTGAAAGCCGCCCCCGGCAGCACCTGCCCTCTCCTCATCCTCACCGCTCACACCTGGGCTGCTGCACCTGGGGGTCGGGGGGAGGTGTAGGAAGGTCCTGCTGGTCATTTCCTCCCCTGCACAGCCCATCGGCTGTCCCTCAAACACCGGGGGCTGGGCTTTCCTTTCCATTGAAAAGAACTGGCCTTCGCACCTGGGTGCCCGTGGCCAAAGTTGGGATTCTGCCTCTAAAATTCCCAACGTCTGAGGTTTGTAACTACCAAGGAAATTCCCCACGGATCATAAGCGATTACTGGTAATTTTTCCTCTGTAATAATTACTGACTCGGGTTTCTGTCAACGTGTTTGTCATATCCCTTGAGGGGTCACAGGTTTGGTTGGGTTGTTTATGGCTAATCCTGACAGGCCCAGACTGAACCCAAGCACTCCGAACTAATATAGTGAAATATTGATATAGTTTATAAATACTCCCATTGCCTGCTACTCAGTCTTTCCCTGTGCATCCAGAGAACAGATTTACTCCATCCTTTGCTCCCAACCACAGCTCTCCAACCCGAATCCCAGTTCTCACAGACACAAACTAATCAGAAAACTACTACAAGGGTTTGCTTTAAAGTAAAATTCTTTGTATAACTGGCTACACGATTAAAATAAATTCAGTGTATTGATGGTCATCAGGGGAAAGCTTTTCAGAGGAGAAAATATCCAATTTGGTAGCGCAAATCCCATTTTGACAATAAGGCATTCTTTTGGGTATGGGAATCCTGACCATCAAAAACATGTGAAAATGGGTATTTTGGAATTTGGCATTTTGAAATTAGGTTATTTTGATTTTTTGGAACTTGACTTTCTGGTATTTTGAAACAGACTTTTTGTATTTTGTAACTTGGTATACTTGTATTATGAAACTGGGATTTTAAAACTGGTTTTTCTGCTATTTTGAAATTTGGTTTTCTATTATTTTGAGACTAGCTTATTCTAGTATTTTGGAACCTGTTTTTTTGGTTGGGTTTTTTTTTGGGTTTTTTTTGTTGTTTGTTTGTTCGTTTTTGGGGTTTTTTTGGTGTTTTGGAACCTGAGATTTTTGTACTTTGTGACCTGAGTTTTTGGTATTTTTGGAACCTGTTCTTGGTATTTTTGTAGGCTGGTTTTTTTAGTAATTTGTAAGCTGGGCTTTTGGTATTTTTGTAACCTGGGGGTTTAGTATTTTGTAACCTGTGCTTGGCAGGTGCCTGGGGCATCCTAGTCCAGACGCTTGGCTTCATTTGCCTTCTTCCACTGCAACTATCCTTGCATGGGAACTGTTAAATTGCAGACTATACAAGACACCCCTTCTAAAACAGAAATAAATTCCAACTGCGGAAAATCTCACTGCCACATTTAGATACATTTCAGCAAAGACCTTGGAAAAAGCAAAGGTGATGTGTGATCACCTGGGGCCCCAGGAAACTGAGGTGAATGTGGGGAACAAGCAGACAGTGAGCAGCTTCCACCACTTCTCACTCCAGCCACTACTGC
>VZTX01016546.1:4520-48881 GCA_013400915.1 Pardalotus punctatus
CCCAGCCTCTCTCTGCACAAGCAGCTCCCAAGCCTGGGCTCCAACAGCCCCTCTCAGCTGAGACCTCCAGCCAGGAAAGAGCTGGCCTTGAAGGAGAAGGAGGAGGAGGAGGAGGAGGAGGAGGAGAAGAGGCTTCCCACTCACCTGATTCCTGAGGAGGAGAAGGAGGTGAGAGAAGTGGATGGGAGAGCAGAGATTTGGGCTGCCTTTTATAGCAGTCCTGCACTGCTTCAGGCCTAGTAGCACCTTTGTAGAAGTAATAATTTTCTGACCAGCTCATGTCGAATGCAAACCATCCCAGCTAATGGTAGGCCTGTGTGCTGTTTTCCTGCATTGCTGCCTTTTCATTTCCTAGTGCATTCCACGTGCTTTCTTCTATGCAAACTTCTGTAAGTGTCAAGATGAGAGGTTGAAGAACTTCAGGGCAGAAAGATGTCAGCACAGGCACAATGCTCAGATCAAGGGCTGGCAGCATCCCCTGTGGGCAGGTGATGTGAACCTGTGTCATGCCTGTAGACTTGTTTATGGCAAAGTTGTCAGGAAAGGGGCACCACTCCTGCACTTCTCACCTGCATGCCCAAGGTCTCCATTGTTTGCGCACATGACCACTTCAGTTTGCTATTTTCTTCTTCCACTTTTCTCTTTCTTTTGTTGTCTTTATGTCCCCAGGCAGGTCTAGTGGGGACATGTTGCCCTCCCTCCTTCCACAGGAGAGGCTGACAGACACCCTGCAGGACCTTCACTGCATCTTAGTTGCTGCCCCAGATACTCCCTGTAGGAACTATTCCAGTCTGCTCAGGGAAAAAGATAGAGGAAGCAGTGGGTGGGAGTTCCTGCAGTGGATTTTGCTTTATGCCCTTTCTCTTGGAGCTGATGAAGACATCCCCCCCTGCTCTACAACCAATGTCAATCAGACCACTGATCCAAAATACTCTGGCAGTGGAGACAGAAAACAACAGTGCCTAGGACCAGCCCACATCTTCATCTCTTCCTTCTCCTCTGCTCCATTACCCAGTGTACATGGCCAGCATGCAGGTACAAGATGAGATATGTACCTCATACCTCCTTTAGTGCATGGCAGGGCCCAGCTGCTGTTGTTATATTCAGTTCTCAGGTATTTCACAAGCTGGAATTGGTATCAAGCATGCTCAAGCTATTCAATGGAGCCCCTGTTCCTATGAAACCAACACCTTCAAAAGGCTCTCTTGGCTTTGGTCATGGGTCCATCTTTGCTGTGCAAATGCCTTGTGGATTTTAATGCCAAAATTCTGGGAGGCTATTCAGTTTTACTTGAAAATTTCTTATTAGAACTTTGCCTTCAGCCTTGTGTAATGATCTAATCCATGTCATTCCCCAGGTATCTGTGGTCTCCCATGTGCTGAAAAGGAACTGTTCAAGGCACTGATACCTAAATCGGCCAAAATAAACTTTCTTACACAATTTGAAGCATTAGAAAGCAGACATTCTTTATCTGCACAAGACACACAGAGAGGTGAAACACAATGAGATGTGGAACACCACCTTTTATTTTTCCCTGAGGCAATAAGCCCAGCTTGTCACAGGAAACTGTTCAGAAAACTATTCACAACACCAGAGGTTTATGTTCAAAAGGAGACAGAGGAGTCCTGCAACTTTACTAGAATAAAGGGAGAGAGTCCACTGGGGCACGCGCCCATGGGCTTTTCTCTCTTGAGGGTTTGGAAGATGCAGCCTCCTTTTATCCTAACTCCCAACAGCGTGTTGCCCTCTTCCTTTCCCTTATGTTCCCTGTACATCCTTCCTAAACCACTTACCACATGCGCCCCCTTAAATCTGTCATTTTACCCCAAAGTTCAGAAACTCAGGCTTGTGCAGACCCATCTGTCTGTTTCAGGAGTCAGGCTGTCTGGGCTCTATAGCAAACCAGCTGCTTGAAGTTAGTAGAGACATTAAAACCCATGTCAAAGACATTAACACCCATACCTTCACCCATAGAATTCTTTGTAAAGACATTAGCACACATCTTCCCTATCAAAAATTATTTTTGCTCATTTCTGGGTGCATGGGAGAAATTGGGATGACGGGGGAGAACTGAGGCCCTTTTCCCTAGAGCTCAGCCTTGCACAGAAGGGTCTCCTGCCTGGGTGTCAAGACAGGAGAACTGTACCATGCCCTTCTCCTAGTTCCTACCTCACCTGAAGTTCATGGGGAATCTCAGAAATTTGTGATTATAAAGACAGCTGAGATCTTCTTGACTGTCCTGTCTGGGAAACACGGAGAGTAGATGCCTGGAAGAGAGAGGCAGTGAGGGATGGATGATTAAGAAAAGAAAAACTGTCAACCTGCCACTGGTCTCCAGGCAGACAAGTACAAGGGCCAGTTAATCTCATTACCTGCCATCTCCTGAAGGTGTCACCAAACAGGATGAAAGAAAATTATCCAGCACCAATTTTATGTGAATAGGCAGACACTTCGTTATTGGGGGTGTCCCAAACATGGGGGATAGTTCCCCTGAAAACATGTTCTGCTTAACAAACCCCATCCATTTTTCATAATTTTTTTTTGCTGAATCATCATTACAACCTTCTTTTCCCCACTACCAAACTTTCTCTAATAATACTATTTTTCAAGAAAAATAGTATTATTAGTCACACCTAAAGATTTGGAAGAAATGCTCCAAAAAAACCCAGCGATCTAATGTTGTTTCTAGATCCTATAGGAAATGGAACAGGTGCAGCTCATTCGGGCCATTTCCTTACTGTTATTATTGTCAGATATTAACTCACAGATTCATAGAATCACAGAATATCCTGAGTTGGATGGGACCCATCAAGATCATCAAATCCAACTCCTGTCCCTGCACAGGGGGACAAAATGTGCCCCTGTGCCTGAGAGCATTGTCCAAATGCTCCTTGAGCTCTGGAAGCTTTGGGGCCTTGACCATTCCCTGGGGAGCCTGTTCAGTGCCCCAGCACCCTCTGGGGGAAGAAGCTTTTCCTGATAGCTACTTTTTCCTGACACAACTTCTTCCCCTTCCCTTGAGTCCTGTCCCTGGTTATCAGAGACATCACTGTCTGCTCCTCCAAAAGTTGTAGACTGCATGAGGTCTCCCCTCAGTCCCCCCTTATCCAGACTGAACAAACCAAGTGACCTCAGTAACTCCTTGTATGGCTTCCCCTCCAGACTCTTCACCACCTTCGTGTCCCTCCTTTGGAACCTCTCTAACAGCTTAATAGCTTTCTTATATTTTGTTGCCCAAGATTACCCCCAGAACTCAAGATGAGGCTGCACTAATACAGAGCAGAGTGGGACAATCCCCTCTCTGGTACAGCAGGTGATACTGGGCCTGATGCCCCCCAGGACATGGTTGGCCCTCCTGACTCCCAGGGTACTGCTAACTCATATCCAACTTGCCATCAACCAGGACCTGAGGGTCCCCCAGGTCACTTTTCATGGCGCTGCTTTCCAGGCTGTTGTTCCCCAGTCTGTCTGTACATCCAGGGTTGCCCCATCCCAGGTGCAGAATCAGGTACTTGCCCTTGTTGGACTTCATATGGTTGGTGATCGCCCCTCTCTAATTTGAGATCTCTTTGCAGGGCCTCTATACCTTTTAAGGGAGTTGACAGCTCCTCCCAGTTTTGTATCATCTGCAAACTTACTTAGTGTTTGTTCAAGTCCTGCATCCAAGTTATTCATAAAGATATTGAAAAGGATTGACCCTAAAACTGAGGAATCTCATTGGAGAACAGTTGCCAGTCTGATGTCACTCTGTCACTGTCACTCTTGGTGCCCAATCCATGACCCAGTTGCTCATGCATCACGCAATATATTTATCCAGCTGTGTCCTGGACACTTTTTCCAGAAGGATCCTACAAGAGGATCTTTAAAAAAAACATTACAGAAATGCAAGAATACCCCATCAATTGGCTACCCTTGAGCAGCTATGTGGGTTACCTGGTTGTGAAAGGAAATTCGGTTTGACAAGCAGGGCTTTCCTCACATGAACTTACACTGGTTGTGACCAATGACTACCTTGTTATTCAGGTGTTTTCCAATACCTGCTAGAATAATCTTCCCCCTGATTTGACCAGGGATTTTACTACAAGCCTAGACTGACACACGTGTGCTCACAAATGTCTGCATGGAGCAGAAAAAAATCTGTACACTCAAATAAGGTCAGGAAATGCCATCAGTTCAGAGGTTGTGGAAACACAGTATGTCCCCTCACGTGGGAGAAAAGTACAAGAGTGGTGCCCATTTCCTGACAAATTTGCCACAGACAGGACCACAGGAATGAAACACGTGAACATCGCTTGCCCACAGGGGAGGCCAATAAAAATTAATCTGAGATTTCTGCCCGTGCTGACGTCTTTCTGCCTTGGAAATCATTGAAACTCTCAGCCCAGCACTTACAGAAGAGGACCTTCATATAGGAAAGCACGCAGAATTAGCCAGGAAATGAAAAGGCAGCAGTGCAGGAAACCAGGACACAGCCCTAATATTAGCTGGGATGGTTTGCATTTGAAATGAGCTGGTCAGAAAATTACTACTTCCACCACGGTGCCTCTGGGCCTGACACAGAGCAGGACTGCTATAAAAGGCAGCCCAAATCTCTGCTCTCCCATCTACTTCTCTCACCTCCTTCTCCTCCTCAGGAATCAGGTGAGTGGGAAGTCTCTTCTNAATGAGTGCTGTGTCAGGCAGTGCCAGAGCTCCAATGTTGTCATTGAGCCGCCTGCCGTGGTGGTGACCCTGCCCGGCCCCATCCTCAGCTCCTTCCCACAGAACACCGTGGTGGGATCCTCCACCTCTGCTGCTGTTGGCAGCATCCTCAGCTGTGACGGAGTGCCCATCAACTCTGGGGGCTTTGATATCTCCTGCATCACCAACCGCTATGGTGGCAGCAGATGTCGTCCCTGCTAAAGCTGTTGGCAATACCCTCAGGGAAGAACTTCCAAGACCTCAGAACCTGGTTCTAGCCAGGAGATAGAGCTTTGGGACACTGTATTTAGTGTCTGAGTGATTGCTACCATCTTCTACTCTTCTCTCTCTTTCTTTTGCTGTTCATGTGTCCCCAGGCCAGTCTACTGGGGATGTGTTGCCCTCCCTTCCCTCTTTAGGGTGGGCAGATGGACACCCTGCAGGAGCTCCACTGCGTCTTAGTGGGTGATCCTGGTGCTCTCTGTGAGCCACCTCTTTTTCTACCTTACATTCATTAAAGTTTTGCATCCAAGCCTTGGCATCTGAGTCCTCCTTCATTCCATGGCAACTCTTCCAGTCTGCTCTGGGTAAAAGGTGGAGAGGCAGACTCTGTCATGGATTTTACTTTGCACCTTTTCCTTTGGAGCTGGTGAAGGATATCCCTGGCTACTCCACAGCCAGTGGCAAACAGGGAAAATATGGCCCTAAACGGTGGCAGGAATGGGGAAGGGAAAAAAACTATGTCTGGGAACAGCCCACAACCTTATCCCTTCCTTCTCCTCCCCTGTGTTACCCGGTCTAGGGTCTGTGAGCAGCACACATGGCCAAAGGCAGATGAGATGAGTAGTGCATAGAGTCCTTCAGCACCTGGCAGGACCCAGCTGCTGTCCAGACACACAGGGCTGAGGTGATACAGAAGTTGGGATCCATATCTGCCAATCAAGTTATGCAGACTGTGGTGTCCCAGCCTTGAGGCATAGAAAACATTCAAGGTTCATAAATGCTCACAGTCAAAAGGAATGGCAGAAGTCAGAAGGTCCATGAACAATCAAAGTTTTATTAGTAAATTACACACTTGGTGTGGAAATTGGTATGTTATCATAGTGCCAGACCTACTGTATAAGCACGTGGCAGTGCCTGTTGGATTAAGAGCCCTGGAGAAAGGGAAGAGAGAAATTGAAGAGGGAGAGATAAATTAATGAGGGAAAGAGAGAAAGGAAGAGAGGGAAAGAGGGGGAAAGAGAGAGGTTAAAGAGAGAGAACCAGAGAGAGAGAAAAGTCCTGGAACCAGCATCAATCCAGCTGATGGGATGTCAGTATTGTTTTCAGCATCCACACAGCTGTGATAGTCCAGTCCATCAGATGTGCAAGGTCCTGAGAGCACGGCCCAGACTTGGGGGGGTACCCTTTTATGGGTAGGTTTCTCTGTCCTAAAGGCAGGTTTCTTGCTTTGTGTGCAAATGAGTTCTCATGCACAGCCTGTCTTTTCAGACCTTTCTGGAAATGGGTTGGAGGGTTCAGGGGTCTTTCGTGGCCTTGATCACCCCCCTACAATCCATGCCCACTTTGTGGCCTCATTCCTGACCTCGTGCTGTCCTGTGTTGTGCTTTCTCCAGGAACTACAACAAGGACGTTTGTCCCAGAATCAAGCTGCCAACCTCTCTATGGTCCCTTCTCCAGCCACATCCTGTTTTTTCTCACAGCATCTTCAGGAACTCTTGAAGGCACAGCCAGGCTCAGAACAATGGCTCAGGCACAGCATACCCTGTGGACCTTGTGAGGTTCCCCCCATGCTCTTCCTGCCCAGCGTTCACGTAACAGACACCATCTGTATCCCTCTCACTAGGCACTGGTGTAGAATTGTAGGAGATGAGAGACTCACGTGTGTGTCTCAAACCTACAGCTGCATGGCTGTGGAGCCACCCGGGGGTTCTTGTTAAGAAGATGCTGTGAGAACAAACAGGATGTAGCTGGAGAAGGGGGCATGTGGAGATAGAGCAGTACTTTCCTGGGACAAATGTCCTTGGTCTGTCTGGATACTCCATCAGCTGAATCAATGCTGGAGCCAGGACTGTCTTCCTTCCTTTCTCTCATTTAATGTGGTGCAGAAGCCCAGATGATAAGGTGTCTCAAACACTGATAGCCAGGCAGCCATGGAACCAAACAAGGACTGTTGGTAAGAAGTCACAGTGAGAAAAAGCAGGCTGTGGCTGGAGAAGGGGCCATACAGAGGCAGAGGGAGGCAGCCGGGGTTTTCCTCTGAGGCACGCGAGTGGATGGTGCAGGTCCTTCCCAGTCAGTTGGGTGTTAATAAGGTCCCAGTTCAACAGCTTCTCTTCAGAGCAAAGGCTCACCCACAGTGAGGAAGAAGCAGTATAGGGCTGGGCTCCAGCAATGGCGGTGAATTCTCCCGCATGAAGCAGCAACTCGACTGTCCCTTCTGGTGCTCAGAGAGCAAGAAAGAGCTAAGAGCTGTGCGCAGCCCCTTCCCCTCCTCCTCCTCCTCCTGCCATGGGTATATCTTTTGTCTCTCTTAAGTACCAATCCTTACTGTCTCTTAGCAACGGATGGGACAGACTCCGTAAGAGGAGAAAAAAACAAAAGGAAAAAATCCTAATTTCCAATACTAAGAAATATGGAAGGTTTGCCAGAAAATGAAGGATGACTCAGAGGCCCAGGCTTGAATGCAAAAGTACTTTATTGAGTCTGAAGAATAGTGGCTCACAGAGAGCATCAGGAGCCGCCACTAAGATGCAAGGGAGCTCCTGCAGGCAGTGCATCTGCTTGCCCTAAAGAGGAAGGCAGGGCAACAAGTCCCCCTGGTCTGGCCTGGGGAGACAGCGACAGCACAGGAAGAAGATGGAAGAGCAGGACAAAGAAACATCACCCTGAAGCTGTAAACACAACGTCCAGAAGATCTATCTCCTGGCCAGAACCAGGTTCTGCCAGAACCATATTCTGCCCAAGGATGTTGCCAGCAGCTTTAGCAGGGACGACATCTGCTGCCACCATAGCGGTTGGTGATGCAGGAGATGTCAAAGCCCCCGGAGTTGATGGGCACTCCACCACAGCTGAGGATGTTGCCAACGGCAGCAGAGGTGGAGGATCCCACCACGGTGTTCTGTGGGAAGGAGCTGAGGATGGGGCCGGGCAGGGTCACCACCACGGGGGAGGGTTCAATGACGACGGTGGAGTCCTGGCACTGCCTGACACAGCACTCATTGCAGCTGTTGGCCAGCGGGCAGGGGCCGCAGGGCTGGCAGCAGGGGTTGCAGGGCTGGCAGGAGGACATGGCTCGGGGTCACAGGTGCACCTGGGATGGAAGGCAGGGCAAGCAGAAAGCAGAAACACGTGAGAAGCAGCCCTGCACCCAAACACCCTGCAGCCAAGGCACCTCCTGGCCCCCATTGCACTGCCCAGCTCCAAGCCCAGGAGCCACCTCAGCCATCCCAGCCTCTCTCTGCACAAGACCTTCTCTCCCCTGCCCTCTCCCAGCACAAGCAGCTCCCAGCCCTGGGCTCCAACAGCCCCTATCAGCTGAGATGTTCAGCTAGGAAAGAGCTGGTCTTGAAGCCGGAGCAGAAGAGACTTCCCACTCACCTGATTCCTGAGGAGGAGAAGGAGGTGAGAGAAGTGGATGGGAGAGCAGAGATTTGGGCTGCCTTTTATAGCAGTCCTGCTCTGTGTCAGGCCCAGAGGCACCTTGGTGGAAGTAATAATTTTCTGACCAGCTCATGTCCAGTGTGAAGCATCCCAGCTAATGGTAGGGGCTGTGTCCTGGTTTCCTGCACTGCTGCCTTTTCATTTCCTGGCTAATTCCGTGTGCTTTCTTATATGAAGGGTCATTTCTCAAAGTGTCAGGATGAGACCATCAAGGATTTCAGGGCAGAAAGACACCAGTGGACAAAGAAGGTTTAGATCAAGGGCTGTTGGCATCCCAGGTGATTTGTAGCTGTGTCATTCCTGTGGACTACTTTGTGGCCGGAAATCGACCCTGCTCTCGTGCTTCTTGTGCACGTGCCCAAGGTCTGCATCTGACATGACACATTCTTTTCTTTTGCATTCTTCATCATTCTCTGATTAACACTTGGTGTTATACTCAGGTGGGTTTCTGCTGAGAGGGTTTGACCCTCATGCTGTTCTAAGAGTACTCTCAGAAAAATTGCACGGTCTTGTTGCCCTCATCCCATTTCTGTGCACTGTTGCAGCTCTTCTGTCCTCCCATGGTACAGTTGAGTTCTGTTCTGCCACTGTGAAGGTTCCATGCAGAGTACATATGTGTCAGTGTGGGCTTGTGGGATCTTCATCCTGAGAGCATGTGCACATCATGGTGGGGGACTCTCACTTGGTGTGTCCTTGAGCCCCTTGTGTTGCCAGCTGCCCTTGCCAGAAGAAGCAAGGTGAGTGTCCAGAGAACTGAAATGGAGCCTCTGCCTCCTGCACCCTCCATTTCTTGCTTTATGTTTAGGGAGAAAAGTGAAGAACGTCTGTCCGTTAGTACAGGCCGTCATCCCTAATTAATCCCTTCTGGTGTAACATTGCTCGTGACTGGAATGGGACACAGGCTCCTCCTGTCCAGGCCAGCACCAGATACAACTTCTGCAACTTAGCAGACTGGTGCTGAGTGAGGTAGGGCTGAGACCTCCCAGGAAATGGGTATTGGACCTGACCCTTGTTCAGATGTCTCTTCTGAGACATGTAGGACAGTTGGACCAACCCGACATAAAGGCTACACAGCTGAGTGATGCTCCTTCCTCCTGGTGGCCTTGCTGACATCTTTGCCAGGCAGTTCTGCTGGGAAGCTTCAGCCAGAACCAACTTCCCTTCCTACTGGAGCAGCTTTCAAGTGCTTGTAACCTGTGTTAGATCTCCAGCTGTTATACATCTGTGCCTGTATCTGGCCAGGACCCCACTGTTCTGAATTTGGACTTTGACACGCATGCAACTTCCCAACTTGACCTGGGACCTGTCTCATCTTTGTGAGCGCATGTGGTGATTGCTGGACTTTACTGAACCCTGGTTATTGTCACAGGACCTCATCCAGACATGATCTGATGATACGAACATTAAGGAAATCACCATAATAACCTCCACGCATTTCATTTGCTGAAGGACTTCCCAAGGACATTGGATGGCTTGGATGGCTGTATTTTTGGAGTATTTCTTCTGAATCTTTAAGCATGACTAGAAATACCATTTTTCTTGAGAATATTTAAAATTTTTTTCTACTTCCTATCTGTGCCAGCAAGAACAGTCTCCTTCCCCACTATTTTTCCCTTCAGAGGACTGTGGGCAGTGATATCAATTGCTCCTTGTACTTGTCTACCTGGAGACCAGTGTCCGGTTTACAGCTTTTCTTTTCCCAATCTTCCATCCCTCACTGTCCCTCTCTCCCAGCCATACACTCTCCATGTTTCCCAGAAAGGACAATGCAGAAAATCTCAGCTGTTTTTGTAGTCCCACATTTCTGAAGCTCAAGCCCCCAAGGCTGTTCCCCATGAGCTCCAGGCTACAGGAGAGGTGGGAGCTCAGAAGACCAGCATGGTGCAATGATCCCTTTCCTGTGAGAGGCTGGGGTTATCGCTTTGGGGAAAAGGTGATGAGAGAACAGCCACCATGTGTTTGTTACTCTCCTGAACCCCAAGACAGGATTACATTTCCCATTTCAGCTGTGATAAGATAAAGTATTTTCATAGAATGGTTTGTGTTTGAAAGGACCTTAAATAGAACGAAGTTCCATCCTGTGCTATGGGCAGTGGCACCTTCCACTAGACCAGGTTGCTCCAAGCTCTGCCCAACATGGCCTTGAACACTGCCAGGGAAGGGGCAGCCACAACTTCTCTGGACAACCTCTTCCACTGCCTTACCACCATCATGGTAAATAATTTCTTCCTAATATTTAATTCAAAACTACTTATTTTTGGTTTTAAGCCATTCCCCTTTATCTTATCACTACATGCTCTTGTAAAGGGTCCCCCTAGCTTTATTTAGGTACTGGAAGGTGCTATAAAGTCTCTCCAGAGCCTTTCCTTTTCTGTGATGAACCCCAGTTCTCTGAACCTCTGTTTGTAGCAGAGGTGTTCCAGCCCTCTCATCATCTTCATGGGCCTCTTCTGGACCCTTTCCAGCAGGTCCACATCCTTCCTATAGCCTTTTATGCTGGGGGTTCCTGAGCTGGAAGCAGAACTCCAGGTGAGGTCTCATGAGAGGGAGCTAGATGGGTAGAATAGCTTCCCTCAGCCTGCTGGTCACATTTCTTTTGATGCCGCCCAGGATATGGTCCTTTTTTTGGGCTGCAAGTACACATTGCCTGATCATGTCAAGCTTCTTGTGCACCAAAACCCAGGGTCCTTCTCCATGGGGCAGATCTCAATCCATTCCCAACCCACACTGTATTATTGTTTGGTCCTGCAGGTGCAGGACCTTTCACATGGTCTTCTTGGACTTCATGAGTTTTGCACAGGCCCAGGTCTCAAAGTCCACCAAGGTCCCTGTGCTCCCTATGGAGCATCTTTGGTGCTGTCTGTAAAGGTGAGACAGTCTTGTCTCAGGAATTTGTCAAACCCAGAAGGGACAGATTTTCATCCATTCATACATCAGGTTGGTTGCCCTGAAGACAAAGCAATAGCTATTAGTCCTTCACTTGACAGTAGGGTAAATTAATATGTTTTTAAGAATTAATTGATGGGGAGGAATGCTCAGCTCTGTTCATGTCCCACTGTAACTTTAGCTTCCTTAGGCACAGACCATGGCAGGTGTCACCCAGTGTTCTCTCTTCTTCCCAAAGATGCGATAAAACCTCTACCCATGATCTACACTGTAGAGAGAACTGGATTTATTTAGTATGAAGAAAATTAGTCCAAAGGGAAACATCATCACTCTCTATCACTACCAGGAAGGAGGCTGTAGCGAGATGGGTATCAGTCTCTGCTTCCGAGTAATGATAGAACAAATGATAGAACAAGAGGTCTTGGCCTCAAGTTGCACCAGGGGACATTTAGATTGGATATTAGGGAAAATTTCTTCCTTGAAGGGACTATTAAGCACTGAAACTTGTTGAGGAAGGTGTTTCAGGGAGGTGATTGAGTCACCACTCTTGTAGGTGATTTCAAAGGAGTGTAGGTATGGCACATGGGAATATGGGTTAGTGGTAGAGTGGGCAGTGTTAGGTTTACAGTTGGACTAAATGATCTTAAAGACATTTTTGTGATTCTATGACTGTGTAGCTATCAGGAGTCTTGGGCATTTGAATGAGACAATTAAGAGCAAGACAATCAAAAGATCAGTGCAACCAGAAATTAGCACACATACTATGGACCTTTTCTTCTCCACATATCTTCTAACCCTGGTGGGGAATGGCCTTCTCAAAATGTCTGCATGGAGCAACCAGTCCGTGAAGGCCTTTCAGCCTTTGTTCTTCTTCATTGGGATTCCTTTGTGGAGATCTGGTACACCTCCACTGCTGCATAAATGCTGGTGGAAATTTTCCTTGTCACCAGGAAAAACATTGTTTCCTGCAAGCTCTGGTCAATGTGTACATGGGATTTGTGGTTGTCTTCACCTGGGTGGCTCTCCTGCTGATTGGCCCTTCTACATCGAAAAAGGCACCACTTGATCCAAGTCCCCTGATGTGGCCTCTGCTGATCCTGATCCAGCAGCTGCTCTCACCCCATTGTCTGTGTCAAAGAAGACCAAAGAGCTGAAGAACACGTGCTCTGTGGAAAGACCAAAGGAGTGTGGCCTTTTCTCTCTGGACAACAGGAGACTTGGGGAGGACCTCATCACAGTTTTTTAGTAATTAAATGTGATCTACCAAGAACGCCGAGACTTTGTCAGTACACCCACATGGAGAGGCTGCCTGTGGGGGTCACACACAGAGTGAAGAGGAACTGGACATGATTTGGGTGCTGGTAACTGAGAGCAGTGCTTGAGTCACAGTAGGAGCAGGTGAAGTCTTGGTTTCTGGACATACGCAGATGTGCACAGGGGCCAGTAAGATGTGCACAGGGCCAGACACAGAAAGACTGTGTCTCTGCCCTGAACTAAGGGCAGGAGGAGCACGTATGGAACCTCACAGGCTCCAGGGGACACTCTGTACCTGAGCTGTTATTCTGAGCCCAGAAGTGCCTTGAAGAGTTCCTTTTTTGCATGCAGGAGACAGTGGATATCCAGGGCATGATATGGATTAGACCATTACTCAAGGCTGAAGGCAAAGAGATTTTTGTATCCCATCCCCACTGCTGCCACCCTTTGAACTGGTGGCCTCTGTGCAGTATTCAGGGATGTCTTCATTAGTTCCAAGGGAAAGAGCACAGAGGAAAATCCACTGCAGGGTCTCATACCCTTGGCCTTGTTTAACATGGTACATGACCAGATTGGAGGAGCTGTCGCAGAACAAAGGAGAAATTGGAGGCCAAGGCAAGAGCGCACAACAACTTTTAATGAGTCTCAGGAAGAAAAGGGGGTGGCTCACAGAGACCACCAGAAGCAGCCACTAAGATGCAGTGGAGCTCCTGCAGGGTGTCCATCTGCCTGCCATGCAGAGGGAGAGAGGGCAAAATATCCCCACTAGACTGGCCTGGGGAGACACAGACAGCAGGTGGTAAGAAGGAGAAGACGTGAAGAAGGAAACAATGCCTGGAACCTGTCGTGTCCCCTCACGTGGCAGTCCTTGGGTGTGCAGGCAAGAAGCACAAGAGGGGTGCCCATTTCCAGAAAACTTTGCCACAAACAATGTATTCAGAAATGACCCAAGTGAACATCACCTGCCCACAAGGAATGCCAACAGCCCTTGATCTGAGACTCCTGCCCCGGAAACCCTTGAGCCTCTCATCCCAGCACGTACAGAGGAAGAACTTCATATAGGAAAGCATGTGGCAGAAGCAAGGAAATGAAAAGGCAGCAGTGCAGGAAACCAGGACACAGCCCCTACCATTAGCTGGGATGCTTCACACTGGACATGAGCTGGTCAGAAAATTACTACTTCCACCAAGGTGCCTCTGGGCCTGACACAGAGCAGGACTGCTATAAAAGGCAGCCCAAGTCTCTGCTCTCCCATCCACTTCTCTCACCTCCTTCTCCTCCTCAGGAATCAGGTGAGTGGGAAGCCTCTTCTCCTCCTCCTCCTCCTCCTCCTCCTCCTCCTGCTTCAAGGCCAGCTCTTTCCTGGCTGGAGGTCTCAGCTGAGAGGGGCTGTTGGAGCCCAGGCTTGGGAGCTGCTTGTGCAGAGAGAGGCTGGGACTTGGCTGAGGTGGCTCCTGGGCTTGGAGCTGGGCAGTGCAATGGGGGCCAGGAGGTGCCTTGGCTGCAGGGTGTTTGGGTGCAGGGCTGCTTCTCACGTGTTTCTGCTTTCTGCTTCCTCTGCCTTCCATCCCAGGTGCACCTGTGACCCCGAGCCATGTCCTCCTGCCAGCCCTGCAACCCCTGCTGCCAGCCCTGCGGCCCCTGCCCGCTGGCCAACAGCTGCAATGAGTGCTGTGTCAGGCAGTGCCAGAGCTCCCACGTGGCCATCCAGCCCTCCCCCGTGGTGGTGACCCTGCCCGGCCCCATCCTCAGCTCCTTCCCACAGAACACCGTGGTGGGATCCTCCACCTCTGCTGCCGTTGGCAACATCCTCAGCTGTGGTGGAGTGCCCATCAACTCTGGGGGCTTCGACCTCTCCTGCATCACCAACCGCTATGGTGGCAGCAGATGTCGTCCCTGCTAAAGCTGTTGGCAACATCCTTGGGCAAAAACCTCCAAGGCCCCAGAACCTGGTTCTAGGCAGGAGATAGAGCTTTGGGCCATTTCCTTTACAGCATCAAGCCATTGTTCCCTTCTACTTTTCTCTCTCTTTCCTTTGCTGTCCATGTGTCCCCAGGCCAGCCCAGGGGCACCTGTTACCCTCCCTCCCTCTTTTGGGCAGGCAGATGCACACTCTGCACGATCTCCACTGCATCCATGGCTGCACTTGGTGGTCTCTGTGAGCCACCTCTTTCTTTAGACTCAATAAAGTTGTTTTGCATCCAAACCTTCGCCTCTCAGTCCTCCTTTGTTTTGTAGCAATTCTTCCCATCTGCTCAGGGAAAATAGGTGGAGGAAACAAATGGTGGGGTTCCCTATAGTGGATTTTTCTTCCTGCCCTTTTCCTTGGAGCTGGCAAAGTTACCCCTGGCTGCTCAGTAGCCAAACACCATCAGGGAGACATTAGGCAACAATTGGGAAGTGAACAAGAATTCCTAGGACCAGCCCATAACCTCATCTCTTCCTTCTCCTCTACTCCCTTACCTAATCTAGGGTCCGTGGCTCCCACACAGGAGCACAGACAGATGAGATGGACTCCCACAGCACAGGCAGGCAAAACTGCTGTCCAGACATGCAGGGCTGAGACAATTCACAAGTTAGGATTGGTATCAGCCATATATTCAGGATATGCTGTGACAAATTACTTTTGGTTGATTTTGTGCAAAGGACTTAGGGCTTCAGTATTAAATCACAACATTTCTCCCATGTATCAGTGGAAATAACCTGTCTGTCAAAGTCTTCCTGACTGGAGCCTTGAATTACATCTTGAATTATAAAATTATGGGAAACATTAGCTGATATATTGGTTTGTGCCTGTTTTGTCTAGATGCTGTCACTACTTGACAACTTAAAATTAATGAGAGAGAGGAAATCTATTTCTTCTCCTGGTCATTTCAGACCCCTTGTCACGTTTTTCTTTCTTCAGTCCTCCATTGCTTCTGCCTCTTCCTTCTGATCTGTCTTGGCCTAGTCTTTCACAGATGTATGTGAATAAAAATTATTGCAGAAGCTCTCTTCTCTCTCTGCAGTACACATTTTCTTACCTTTCAACCCAAACAGACAGGACTTTTGGTAGTTGATGTGGGGACATGAAAGCTCTCTCATCCCACTCATTCTCAGGGTGTCCCAATCTCTCCTCTGGCTGGCACAAGTTGTGCAACAGGCCCTGGTATCCATTCTTCCTGCATGTTTTCAGTGCCACGGTTTGCTTTTTTCTCTCCCTTAACCTTGGAGACTTCCAACCAGACAAGAAATGAGGAGCAGGATTAAACCTCTCATAGGTCCCTCATCGTGCTGGTGGTGTCCTGGAGCTGGCACAGGAGGACCAGGCACTACAGACTGTTCCCTGGAGATTCTGGGCAGCATGATATTAGGTATGGAAGATCTGATTCTCTCTGGGGTATCCCTATGGAAGGTAATTGGTATTATTTTGCTGTGGGATCCATGCTGAGCTGAGGTCTCAAACCTCCTGCCCGAACACACCCCTGCCTTGCTGTTCCTGTAAATGTGGCTGTGGCACAGAACAAGGAACAGGGAGCCTTTTCTGCTGTCACCTTGCACCCCTTGTTTTGCATCTTGGAACTTTTCCCTGCAGAATCACTGACCCATGTTTTCTTCCAAGTACAGTTGGGCAGACCACAGTCACCCAGCAATGACAACTTACAGCAGACGAGAGAGCACCTTCCGTTCCACCTGTGCCTACCATACCAATAATTTTAATGCCATGTTCTGCTACCAGCAGAGGAAAAGCCAAGCCCCACAGCTGCTCTCCTATCAGGCAGGGCCTGGCCCCAAGCACAGCAGCCATATCACCACACATCTGAACACCACAGGGAAATACAGTGTCCTGTGGGTGGAGGAAGTGGAGGTCTCTGACAGCGCCTTGTACCTCTGTGCTGTGCAAGACCCCCTGGTACAGGGAGCTTCCTTGGCTGTGCAACAACCCTGGAGAGGGAGAGCATGTGTCTGTGTGAGGCTGAGCTTGGGGAAAAGTGAGCTCTTCTCTTGGAGCACTACTTCCTTGGTGCACCCAGAGACATAAGGCCATTATATTCTTCCAGAAAGAGTCAATATCAGTGGCTTGAGAAGGAAAATATGGTGAAAGATGGTAAAAAAACTGGTTTCCCTCGGCATCCTAAGACAGGAAACTGTTTGCCATGTGCTGTGAAGGGAACACTTGTCCAATCAGAGACTCACCTGAGCCTTGTAGTCATTTCCTGTAAAAAAGGTTTGAGGGTTTTATGGTGCTTTTTTTTTCTGGTGGTTTTTTTTTTTGTTTGTTTTTGTTTTTGATGGGTTTTATTTGTTTGGTTGGTTTTGTGTTTTTTGGTATTTGGTTTTTTTGTTTGTTTTTTGGTTTGGTTTGGTTTTTTTGTTTGTTTGGTTTTTTTTTTTAAATAAAAGGTCTTAACTTTGTTCCCTGAGAGATATGTGAGGGCTCATTGGCCTCATCCTGCCAGGGCTCAAAGAGAGCCACCAGCTCCTATGCAGCTCCTGCCCAGCCCGAGTCATTTTCTGACAGACTCCTCTTGAATCACATCACATCACATCACATCACATCACATCAATCACATCACATCACATCACATCACATCACATCACATCACATCACATCACATCACATCACATTTAAAATGCAAAACATCCTATTTAATGTTATGAGCTGTGGTTTGGCTTCCTGAATGGCTGTGTTTTCATTTCCTGTTTTATTTCAGGCACATTTCCCAGTGAACACACCTTTTTGGGGTTTTGGGGGTTTTTTTGTGACAAGATGAGAGGCCCAGGTAATTCTGGATCAAAACACATCAGCTTGGGCAGAGGACTCATGATATGCTGGGTTAGTGTAGTAAAAACAAATTATGTCAGTCTGGATCACTGCTTTGGAGGTCTTTAGTTGCCCTGTTGGCAAGGAATGACTCAGTTCCTGAATTTTATTCTATCATGCCTAACAGTGAATGCAGAAAAATTCTGCTCCTCCTCTTCCAGAAAGAAGGGTGTGGAACCATGTCTCAGCCTTGCTTTTCTCCAGAATGCTCCAGCCCTGTCACCATCATCTCCACATATTCACAGCAGGGACCACAGTTCATTCCTTCACAGAATCACAGAATATTCTGGGTTGGAAGGGACCCACAAGGATCGTCGAGTCCAACTCTTAGCCCTGCACAAGACACTGCCAAGAGTCACCCTATGTGCCTGAGGGTGTTGTTTAAGCTCCTGTTGAGCTCTGTCAGGCTTGGAGCTGTGCCCACTGCCCTGGGGAGCCTGTTCCAGTACCCAACCACCCTCTGGATAAAGAATGTTTTTCTAATATCCAGCCTAAACCTCTTCTGACACAACCTCAACCTATTGTTTCTAGTCCTGTCACCAGAGAGATCAGTGCCTTCCTCTCTTCTTCCCCTCACAAGGAAGTTGTAGACTGAAATGAGGTCTGACCTCAATCTCCTCCTCCCCAGGCTGAACAGACCAAGTGACCTCAGATGTTCCTCAGACAGCTTCCCCTCAAGGCTCTTCCCCATTCTTGTGGCCTCCTTTGGACGCTTTCCAATAGTTTAATGTCTTCTTTTACATTGTGATGCCCACAACTGCATCCAGGACTCAAGGTGAAGCTGCCCCAGTGCAGAGTAGAGAGGGACAATCCCCTCCCTAGCTCAGCTGGCGATGCTGGGCCTGATGCCCTCCAGGACATGGCCGGCCTTCCTGGCTGCCAGGGCACTGCTGACTCATACCTAGCTTGCCATCAACCAGGACCCCCTTTTCATGACACTGCTTTTCAGGCTCTCGTTCCCCAGTGCGTCTATACAGCCACGGTTGTCCCATGCAGATTCAGGTACTTGCCCTTGCTGAACTTCATATGGTTGGTGATTGCCCAGCCCTCTGATTTGCTGAGGCCTCTTTGTAGGGCATCTCTGCCTTTGAGGGAATCAACAGCTCCTCCCAGTTTTGTTTCATCTGTGAACTTGCTTAGTTTCCCTTCCAGTCCTGCATCCCAGTCATTTATGAAGATGTTGAAGAGCACAGGGCTGAGGATGGAGCACTACGGAACCCCAATATTGGCAGATCACCAGTCTGATGTCACCCCAGCCACCTGAGTGTGCCCAATCCAGGAGCCAGTTGCTCACCAATCACATGATGTGTTTATCCAGCTGTGAGCTGGATATTTTGTCCAGAAGGATCCTAAGAGACACAGTATCAAAAGCTTTACTGAGGTCCGAAAAGATTATATCAACTGGCTTCCCTTGATCAAGCAGGTGGGGTTACCTTGTCATAAAAGGAAATCAGATTTGAAAAGCAGGACTTTCCTGTCATGTAGCTGTGCTGTCTGTGACTTTGAGTGTTCTTGTTTCACATGCACTTGTGTGCAGCTGTGACTGTGTGAATATACATAGGTGCAAGAATTTGTGCATGGTTCCTTTCTGGCATGCATAAATGTATGTGTGTGTGTTTGTGTGTGTGTGTGTGTGTTTGTGTGTGTGTGTGTGTGTGTATGTGTGTGTGTCCCTCCTCATGAGGGATTGCTCTACTTATGGCAGTGACACTCTCTTCAGCTCCAAGGCATTGTACCCTTAAGTGTTGCACCTCCATGGTGCCCCAAAATTCCATTCCTCTGTGAATGGAGAAGCATCTCGCCCTTCCACAGCTGAGCAACACCTTTCTCCTTTGGCATTCAGGATTACAGCCATGGGAAAGGACCACACAGAGGCCAGACTTGAATGCAGCAGAACTTTAATGAAATGAAAGAAGGAAACAAAGCCACTGCAAGCAGGGGTCAGCAGCACAGGCAGCACTGAGGGCAGCAGAGAATCTGCGCACCTTGGCTCTGGAATAGTTCCTGCATATTGGTCTACCTGTCCCACAAAGGGGAGAAACCAAATGGTCCCTACCAAGCCGGCCTTTGGGGAATATGGCAGCACAAAAGAACCAATGCAAACAATGAAAAGGGAGAGAAAGGCAAGTTCGGTCAGCAATCTTGCAAACAGCGCCCAAAACCTAGATCCTCTGCCCAGCACCATGTTCTGAGTTCCTCAAGGTGTCTCATTGGGGCTTTCCAAGCACCTTTAGCAGGGACGACATCTGTTGCCACCGTAGCGCCTGGTGATGCAGGAGAGGTCGAAGCCCCCGGAGTTGATGGGCACTCCATCACAGCTGAGGATGCTGCCAACAGCAGCAGAGGTGGAGGATCCCACCACGGTGTTCTGTGGGAAGGAGCTGAGGATGGGGCCAGGCAGGGTCACCACCACAGCAGGCGGCTCAATGACAACGGTGGAGCTCTGGCACTGCCTGACACAGCACTCATTGCAGCTGTTGGCCAGCGGGGTGGGGCCACAGGGCTGGCAGGGCCGGCACTGGGTGTTGCAGGACATTTCTTGGGGCTGGAGATGCACCTGTGAGGGGGAGCAGAGAGGAAACAGAGCACAAGGGGGAGTGGGTGGGTGAGGAGAAGCCTGGTTACCCCATCACAAAAGAGCCAAGGCCATCATGAGTGGGAAGCTGGAGACTGTGCCAGGAGCTCTACAAAGAACAACCTGACTCAAGGAAATTCTCTCCCAATGCGTAAACCAAATGCCACCACAGTCCCCAGCCTCTCTCTATGCCAGCCTCCTCCCCGCATTCATCTCTCATGACCAGATGCTCCAACCCCCAAATATGAGAAAGCCAACATCAGTTGAGATGTCTAACAAGTGAAGATCTCACTTTGGAAGAGAAAGAGAAGGGGTCTTCAGACTCACCTGGTTCCCAAGCAGAAGGAAACAAGAGAAGTGGATGAGAGAGCAGGGACTTGGGCTGCCTTTTATACCTGCCCTTCACTGCCGCGGGACCAGGGCAGCCTTTGCAGAGGTAACAATTTCCCGGCAAGCTCATCTTGAATGCAAACCAGCACACCTAATGATATGGGCTGTGCTTTCTTTTCCTGCAGTGCTGCCTTTTCATTTCCAGGTTTGTTCCATGCTCGTTCCCCAATGAAGGGGAATTTCTTCTGATCCCTGGGATTAAAGGCCCCAGGATGTCTAAGGTAACAATGCAGCAGTGCAGGCAGAACACTCAGTTTATGTACTGCATGGGCCCAGAACAGGCAAGTGATGCTATCCTGATCAGTCTTCTGGGGCTGTTTGAAGTGTTGTTTTCAGGAAGAAGCTGCAACACTCACAGAATCATATAATCATAGAATGGCTTGGGCTATAGAAGGAAACCCTTCATAAAGAGCAGCAGTGACACTACTAGACCAGGTTGTTCCAAGCCCCATCCAACCTGGCCTTGAACACTTCCAGGGATGGAGCAGCCACAGCTTCTCTGAGAAAACTGTTCCATTGCCTCACCACCCTCTGAGCAAGGAATTTGTTCCTAACATCTAATCTTTATCTTTCCTCTTTTAGTTTAAACCATTCCACTTTGTCCTATCATTATCTGCCTGTGTAAAAAGTTGCTATCCATCTTTTTATAAGTCCTCTTCACATATGGAAAGTCCTCAATAAGGTCTCCCTGAAGCCTTCTCTTCTCCATGCAGGACAACCCCAACTCTCTCAGCTGGTCTTCATAGGAAAGTTGCTCCAGCCTCCTGAGCATCTTTGTGGCCTCCTTCAGACCTGCTCTAAGAGGTCCACGTGTTTTTTGTGCTGAAGTCTCCAGGTCTGAACACAGGTGGGGTCTCATGAGATCAGAGTAGATGAGAATCACTTCCCTCAACCTGCCAGTCACACCTTGTGTGATGCAGCTCATGATGCATTTGGGTTTCTGGGCTGCAAATGCAAACTATTGGCTCATGTCCATCTTTTCACCCACCAGAACTCCCAAGTCCTTCACAGGCCTGCTCTCAATGAGTTCATCTCCCAGTCTGTACTCACGTCTGGGATTGTCCTGATGCAGGTGCTGCACCTTGCACTCGAACTTCTTAAACTCCATGAGGTTCTCATGGGCCCACTTCTCAAGTTTCTCCAGGTTTCCCTGGATGGAACTCTCTTCTGTAGTGTCAGCTGCACTGCTCAGCTTAGTGTAATCTACAAACATGCCAAGGGGGCACTCGGTCTAGTATCTCTGTCATTGAAAAATATATTAAAAAGCATCAGTCCCAAGACAGAGCCTTGAGACATGTTCCTCATCCCCTGCCTCTGTGCAGTCATAGAGCCACAGACCAAAGCTGTGTCCATCCAGCCATTTCCATATTCACAATAATACATGCTTCAAATCCATGTGTATTGGGTTTGTGTGGCCCAGTTTTGGTAGCAGGAGGGCTACAGGGGTGGATTCAGTGAGAAGTTGCTGGAAGCTTCCCCAATGTCCAGCAGAGCCAAAGCCAGCTGGCTCCAGGATGGACCCACTGCTGGCCAAGGCTGAGGCCATCAGAGGTGGAAGTGACACCTCGGGAATAACATTTAAGAAGGAAAAAAGTTATTGCACAGATGTAATTGTGGCCAGAGAAGATGGGATTGAGATTATGTGAGAGGAACAGTTCTGCAGACACCAAAGTCAATGGAGAAGGAGGAGCAGGAGCTGCTCCAGACTCCAGAGCTGAGATTCCTCTGCAGCCCATGGTGAAGACCATGGTGGGGCAGCTGTGCCCCTGCAGCCCATGGAGGGCATGGGGGTGCAGAGAGGCACCTGCAGCCCCTGGTGGAGCTGGCTCTGGAGCAAGTGGATGCCTGAGAAGAGGCTGTGACCCCATGGGAAGCCTGTGCTTCCCATTCAGGAGCAAGGTCCTGACAGGGACCTGTGGAGAGAGGAATCCATGCTGAAACAGGTTTGCTGGAATGACTTGGGACCCTGTATGGGTTCCTGAAGGACTGCCCCCATGTAAGAGTGACCCACTTTGGAGCAGTCCATGGGGAACTGTAGCCTGCGGGAAGAACTCGTTAGTGAAGTTCATGGAGAACTTCTCCCATGGGAGGGACTCCACCCTGGAGCAGAGGAAGGACTCCTGCTCCTCTCTCTGAGCAGCAGCAGGAACTACCTGCAACGAATTGACCATAAACCCCACTCCTGTCTCCCTGTTCTGCTGGGCAGGGAGGAAATAGAGCTGGGAAGGAGAGAGAGTTAGGGGGAAAATGTTTCTTTTGGTCTTTTTTTAAAATAATATTTATTTTACTCCTCATTATCCTTCTCTGATTTTGTTAGTAATTCATTCAATTAATATCCCTGAGTTGAGTTTTTTTTTGCCTGTGATAATATTTGGTGAGAGATCTCTTCCGGTCCTTACCTCAACTCAGGACCATTATTACATTTTCTCTCCCCTGTCCGCTTGTAGAGAAGAGTGATAGAGTGACTTTGGTGGGTGCCTGGCATCCAGCCAGGGTCAACCCACTACACCATATCTCTCCAAATTGGAGATAAGGATGTTGAGTGGACCACGTTGAAGGCTTGACAGAAGTTTAGGTAGACGACACTGGCCAATCTTCCCTTGTTGACTGTTTCAGTCATTCCATCATTGAAGGCCACCAGGCTGGTCAGACATGACTTGTCCTTGGAGAAGCCTTGCTGGCTGCTTTGTATCAGCTCCTTGTCCTGAATATGACTTACAGTTGCTTTCATGAGGATCTGCTCCATGATCTCCCCAGGCGCAGAGGTGAGGTTCACCAGTCTGTTGTTCCCCAGGTCTTTTGTATCACATCTTTAAAAATCCAATCTGCAGCTGGATGCCCAAGAACCCCTGTGCATGAGGATAGGCCATGTCTTTCCCTACCCCTCCCTCCTCAGCTCACCCTGATGGTTATTTGTTGTTATTTCCCCATCTATGTGCATTGGGCTGCTGCTTTTGACCCCATTCTGCCTAACTCTGCCCTCAGGAAAAATTTCTGGCTTGTTTTGACTTGTCCACTTTCTGAGTAGTCTGTGAGTACACAAACAATGCCATGAGCTTGCCTGGGGCCTTGCCCTTCCCCACAAGGCTCCAGCCCTGCTGCGGCTGTCTCCTGGTGTCCTCAGCAGGGTTCACAGTAGGGTGTGTTCCTACCTGTGTTCATGTCTTGGGTGCTCTTGTGTGCAACCAGACTTGTGTGAATGTACCACAGGTGCATATTTGACAGGTGTCATTTTGTGTCTCTCCTCACAAATTGACTGTGTTGCTCTTGGCAGGGGCACTCTCCGTGGCTCTGTTCATGAGCTCTGCAAAGCAGCAGGATGCCCAGTGCAGCTGAAAGGTAATGGCATCAGCCTCCTTGAAATCTCTTCAAAAAGAGGCACTGTAATCAACCCGTTTCCTGAGCCCTCCTTCTCCTGATCCTCCAAAGCTCATACTCCACTGAGGATGATGCCAAGCCCCAACAAAATCTATCAGTTTAGATCCTTAATTTAGTTCAGTTAACAGCATTGGGACTGCCTCAGCATGGTGGGCAGTCCCCCTCTGTCTGCCTCACCATGTCAGGACACAGCTGCTAGAGAGTTCAAAAGGATGGGGTTTGCTTTATCCTGGAGAAAGAATAGGGAATCCTGCTTACTCTCCTTATTCAGGCCATGTCCAAATGGATCTGCTTCCAGTGAATTGTTGGTGCTTCCAGGTGTGGGACACAGCCTTCCTTCATGCCAAAGCCAATATCAAATATTCTCGTGCAGCTCATGGACCTGATACTGTGTCATGCTGAGATCTTGGCCCAGACAGTTACTGAATTAAATAATGACAGTATATGCCATTGGTGTGCACTGGAGTGGAAGGACAAAGACACTGTGTGTTGCACAGGGAAAACCAAAGAGATGCCAGGGCTATTGGGTAGGCAGGTGCCAGTAGGGGATGCCCCAGCAGTTGCTCTGTGGTGCAGATGTCACCATGTCCCCAGGTCAGAGTGGTGGTTGTGCCCTGGCTCTCTCTGTGGAGCAGAGAGAGACTGGGGGACTGCAGGAGTGCCAGGCAGAGCAAGGAGCTGGATGGTCCCTATGTTGGCAATGCACCCAATGACAGCAGTGCAGCTCTTGTGGAGGAAATGGTGAGGTGTAGGCATCACAAGAACATGTCCATTGGCCAAAGAGGTGGAGGAGTTAAGGGACTCTTCCCCAAGTCTCCAGCAGGAAGAATGAGCAGGAAACTTTCCATGTTGGTTCCTTCATGCTTCAGACCCTGCTTTTAGCTTAGCTTTGTCTTCATCAGCTCCTTCCTGTTATTTATTTCCCTGCATTCAGGGAACTGTAGACATCAGAGATGTCCCAACATTTTAATCACTCCCTTAAGCTGAGGGTGGAAGTTGAAAAAGAAATTTTGGAATATCACAGAAAAAAAAAAAACCCAAATATTTGCATTACTAGTGAAGCCAGAAGTTCTTCACAGAAACTCAGAGATTAATGCCAGGACCGTGTCATGGAAAGGTAGAAGAATGTTGTGCACTAGTCGGCCCAGCTTTCTCTAGGGACACTCTGTGCCATGCTGTCCTTAGCCCTGTTACCCACCACCTACAAACTGTGAAGGGTTGGCTAAAAAGCAGGGATTTCCAGTAGGTATGCCTGGGGTACAGACATTCAGTAGTACTGTGGCCTGCAGAGCTTGCCTTACACAGTCCACATCAACCTTATTGCCAAGAGAGATGTGTTCAGTGCCTTCATACCTCTGTGACCCTGACCGACCATTGGTCAAATGGGCAAGAGGAGGTGATGTCATCAAAGGACTTCATAACCTCTCTCTCTGGAAGAAAAGGACATCTGTCTGTGTTCCAGGCTCCCAGATGGGGAAAAGCCAATTTATGTAGTCTCTGTTGTGGATGGATGGATGGATGGATGGATGGATGGATGGATGGATGGATAGATTCTGTTTATCCAGCCCTTCCTGACTGGGGCCTCTGATATGCTTTTTGATCAAAACAGTGCCCAAGAGGATCAAACTAAGCAAGAGGGATGGACATTTGTGAACAAAACTTGTGTTTCACAGAGAGCTCACAGATATTGCTGAGTGCCCCATTGTCACCTCCACAACTCAAGAGGACCAGAATGACCTTGCACAGAACTTTTCTGGAGCAGTGCAGGTCCTGACAGCAGAGTCTGACCCTGATAGCAGGGTCTTTGAGGCCTTGAGCCTGACCAAAGCTGCTCCATCTGTGCTTGGGAGTGACAAGGTACCACCGAGCAGTGAAGGGTCTGTGGGCATTGGTTACTGTCCTTGGACTGCCCTGGCCCACGAGGGTTCAGGGGACTCCAGTGTGAGACCCAGCTGTGGTTAATCCCAGTACTGACTTATGGAGGATGCCAGCCCTGCATGCCTGCCAAAACGTGGGCCCTGCCATGGGCCTTGGTTGTAGCAGTAAGGCTGCAAGGAGGACCTGATCCCAGCTGCCCATGTCCATGTGTGCTGGCCATGGTCTGAGACTGGGCAGTGGAGAGGAGAAGGTGGAGATGAGACCATGGGCCAGCCCTGAGGCTAGTCCACACAACCACATTCCTGACATCCTTCGGGAACATTTTCTGTCTACCCCAGCACAGCACTGACCAGAGCAAGAGGTGCCGCATTCCCATGATCCTGCAGGGTGGTTTTTCTCCAGGACGTCCCACAGAATTCTTGTTATTACTTGAGAACAGCAGAAGTTTTTGCAGGAGCTGTCGTGAGTATATCTGGGCAGAGACACTAAAGGGCAAGGACTGATTGCCACTTGCTCTGGGCTAGCTGGGGATGTTTTGCATCCTGTCACAGGATTGTGCCCTGAAGAGGACCCTCTGCAGTGTATCCCAACCTCTCATTTTTCTGGGTGAAGAATCTCACTGCATTGTCACCTTATCCCCTGCCAGGATCAACAGCATTTTCCCTTGGCAGCTTGCAAAGGCATATGTGGAGGGAAGGACCACCTGGAGACCCAGCCTGAGATGCAAAAATCTTTATTGAATTTAAAGAGGAAATCAAGGTTGCTACAAGCACAGGCCCTCAGTGCAGGGATCTGGAGGGACAAGCAGGAGACATCACCTCTTGGCCATGGTGAAGTCCACGCAGGGCATCTGTTTCCCTTGCCTGTAGAGTTCAGGCTGGCTTGGAGGAGCCTTGCAGCCCAGGGGAGCAGGACACAATGAAAAGAGAGAAAAGGAGATATGTAGGAAAGACACAGGACATGCTTTCGAAGTGCCTGAGCTGGGCCCTTCCTGCCAGCATTTTCAGGAGGAACTAAAGATGGTCAGGTCCTCACAAAGAAATGACCTGAAGATTGGAGAGACTTGGAGAGACTTCCCAAGATCTTGGAGAGACTTCCCAAGACCTGTATACACCTGGCACCATTAACAGGGGAGGCCCCTCCTTCCACCATAGCGCCTGGTGATGCAGGAGAGGTCGAAGCCCCCGGAGTTGATGGGCACTCCATCACAGCTGAGGATGCTGCCAACAGCAGCAGAGGTGGAGGATCCCACCACGGTGTTCTGTGGGAAGGAGCTGAGGATGGGGCCAGGCAGGGTCACCACCACAGCAGGCGGCTCAATGACAACGGTGGAGCTCTGGCACTGCCTGACACAGGGCTCATTGCAGCTGTTGGCCAGCGGGGTGGGGCCACAGGGCTGGCAGGGCCGGCACTGGGTGTTGCAGGACATTTCTTGGGGCTGGAGATGCACCTGTGAGGGGGAGCAGAGAGGAAACAGAGCACAAGGGGGAGTGGGTGGGTGAGGAGAAGCCTGGTTACCCCATCACAAAAGAGCCAAGGCCATCATGAGTGGGAAGCTGGAGACTGTGCCAGGAGCTCTACAAAGAACAACCTGACTCAAGGAAATTCTCTCCCAATGCGTAAACCAAATGCCACCACAGTCCCCAGCCTCTCTCTATGCCAGCCTCCTCCCCGCATTCATCTCTCATGACCAGATGCTCCAACCCCCAAATATGAGAAAGCCAACATCAGTTGAGATGTCTAACAAGTGAAGATCTCACTTTGGAAGAGAAAGAGAAGGGGTCTTCAGACTCACCTGGTTCCCAAGCAGAAGGAAACAAGAGAAGTGGATGAGAGAGCAGGGACTTGGGCTGCCTTTTATACCTGCCCTTCACTGCCGCGGGACCAGGGCAGCCTTTGCAGAGGTAACAATTTCCCGGCAAGCTCATCTTGAATGCAAACCAGCACACCTAATGATATGGGCTGTGCTTTCTTTTCCTGCAGTGCTGCCTTTTCATTTCCAGGTTTGTTCCATGCTCGTTCCCCAATGAAGGGGAATTTCTTCTGATCCCTGGGATTAAAGGCCCCAGGATGTCTAAGGTAAGAATGCAGCAGTGCAGGCAGAACACTCAGTTTATGTACTGCATGGGCCCAGAACAGGCAAGTGATGTATCTCTTTGTATAACCCTGGTGGGGTGGTTTGAGTTCCAGCAATCCTCAGCTGGATGCCCAAGGACTCCCATGCATGAGGATATGCCCTATCCTTCTCTTTCACTCCCTATGGTCACTCATTCCCTCCGTGTCCATAGACTCTGCAAGTTGTTTTGGCCCCAACCTAACCCTACCCCTCAGGAAAAATTTCTGTCTTGTTTTGATTCATCCCCTCTCTGTGCACCACAAACAATGCCAGGGGCTTGTCTGGCTCCTTGTCCTTTGACAGAATGGTCCAGCCCTGCTGCAGTTGTCCCCAGGTGTCCTTAGCAGAGCCCACAGTTTATTGTGCTCCTACAACCTTGACTTTTACAGGATAGAGAGGTGGGCCCGTGCAATCCTCATGAAGTTCAAGAAGGCCAAGTGTAAGGTTCTGAAAGTGGGTTGGGTCACTCCCAAGCATGGACACAGGCTGGGTAATGAGTGGACTGAGAGCAGCCCAGCCAAGGACTCGGGTGTACTGGTGAATGAGGCTGGACATGACCTCCCATGTGCACTTGCAGCCCTGGAAGCCCATTGTATCCCAGAGTGTATCAAAAGAAGAGTGACTACCAGGTCTGGGGAGGTGATTCTCCCCCTATTACTCTGCTATCATGAGACCCCAGCTGGAGTGCTGTGTCCAGTTCTGGGGTCCCCAACATAACAGGGATGTGAAGGTGCTGCAGCAAGTCCAGAGTAGGCCACAAACATGCTTGGAGGGCTGCAGACCCTCTGCTATGGAGAGAGAGAGCTGGATGTGTTTAGCCTGGAGAAAGTCTTAGGGATACCTTAAATCCCATTCCAGTGCCCAGAGGTCCAAGACAGATGAAGAGGGAGTTTTTACAAGGGCATGGAGTAACAGGACAAGGGGTAATGGCTTCACACTGAAGAAGGATAGATTCATATTTGTTACTAAGAAAAAATTCATCCTGGTGAGAGTGGTGAGGCCCTGGCAGAGGTTGCACGCAGAAACTGTGCTTGTCCCATCCCTGTAAGTGGACGCATTTGCCAATCAAGGGCAGGTTGGATGGAACTTTGAGGAACCTGGTTTGGTGGAAGGTATACTTGTCCATGGTGGCAGGGCTGGAACTAGATGATCATTAAAGTCCCTCCAAACCCAAGGCATTAAAAAATTCTATGAAATTTGAGAGATGCTCTTCAGAGCATCTCCCTCCCTGTCACTGCTTGCATATAGCTCTGATCTCAGCTTGCCCAGCAGTGGCTTCTGGAGGCAGTGGGAGGTTGAGTGCCTGTCCCCCAACCTGTGCTGCTGTGAAACACATACTCATGCAACTTTTACAGTTGCTTCTAGATTCAGGGATTTTGATGATGAAAACTGTCCAAAAAAACTGACTTGGGGCAGATCTATTGGAGGCTACACAATAAACAAGCCAAACCAGCCCTGTCAATACCCTCTGCTTAACACCAGAATTCTCACAGCAAATAGCCTATCAATTCTTCCTGTTCTCACTCTGAGAGCTTCCACTGATGGCCACAGCTGGAGAATGAGGCCTTTGGTAGGAGGCACAACTTCTTGTATGGTTTTGCCATTGTGGCCACAGTAGTCCAAGATGGGAAGGGTCCTTTCTTGCCCTCTATCAGCAAGTGGAAAACAGCCATCAGCCAGACTCTGGACGAGATTCTTCCTGCACTCCTCCACTGCCAGGGAGCAGTCCCACTCCTTTTCATGTCTCTCGTTTTCAGGGAAATCATTGGTGCTGGAGTGAGCTCTTATGTTTCTGAGTCCATGCCAGTTTCTCTGTCCAACCCCTGGTAACATCTCAGTGATCTTAATTCCTCCCATGAGCTAAAGGAAGGGTTCTGGGGACCTATTTTCAGGCAATCCCACCACAGTATTGCTTGTGGAAACTCATCTCAAGGGTGCTGAGTTTCCAGATAGATCCCACCCTTTAAACTGCAGTCTTGCTCATGAAGTATCATCCCCTTCTCCTGAGAAATCTTAGGGTATCTGTTTGTTTTCCTACTGCTGTTCCAGGACAGCCTGCCTCTCCCAAGTGACATGGGTCTGCTCTGACAGCCCTGCACAAAGCTTTGCATGTCCCTGTTTATCTCACAGGGCTTTAAGCAGTGCAGGTGAGGAATTCACAGCAGCTCTCAGTGTCCTGCACTCCGCTGTGTCTTGGATTTCTTGGACATTTCAGGTCCTGCTCCCCAGGACTGCAGAGGGCTTCAACAGTCCAAATATACAATTCTCCCCAAAATGCATTCCAAGGCAGGGATGACAAGAAGTGATATCTACCTGATGATAAATCCAGTCTTGGGCTCTTTCTGCAGCCTCAGTGGGCTGTCCCAGGGATTTTCCCTAATGCCACTGAGAAAGAGAGCACAGCTGACACAGGGTGGGAATCAGTCTGTCCTTGGGCAGTAGTGCCTGGGCCTGGGTGTAGGTCTAAGCATGGCTTCTAGGAGGGAGTAGTAGATATTCAGTTCAGACTCAATCGTCGCCCTTGGAGAGCTCAACACTCAGGTGAAATTAATCCCACTCTCTCTGTAAAGGTGTGTCTACCATGTTGATACCTCCTCATTCTGAAGTGGTTACATGGACTCTGTTCACTGTCAGTGTGCAAAAGGAAAAGCTTTGAGAACGTGATTAATCTGTTCTGAAATGAAGATTGGGAGGGGAAAAGCAAGTGCTCTTTGGAAGTGCTAATACCATCCCAGTGAGTGTAAAGAGAGACTTGCTTCGCAGCCAGGCTTCCACAGCTCTGCACTTTGAGTGCTTTGCCAATCACATTAAAGTTTTTCCACAACAAAGCTCAAAATGGGTGGAACAATGTACTGTTAAAAATGATGTGGGGTTTTAGATGTGGAAATACCCTGACACATCTCGTATGATGCACACCATTTTGCATAATTTTAATTAAAAGTAAGAGAGTAGGTTCAGACACTAAGAAGAGGAAAGAAGAGGAATTATGCAAATTTTGTTTGCAGTCTTATGCTAGGAATAATGGCTATAGGTAGAGATACCAGACATTGCCAAATTTTATCTTGGATCAGAGTACAATTTGATGAAATAGTTATAAGAATGTGGCATAGATACATCCCCAGAACATCAGGCTAGGTGGAGAAACACATGTCTATTTCCCAAAACAATGTTTCCTAAAGTTTCTGGGATTTCTTTAGGAGATTCAGATGAACCCAGACAAAGTGAAACACTTGGCAAATTTGGGGTAGAAACCTGTGGGAGGACCACTCCCCCAGCTCTGTTACAGAACCATTTATGGGTGGGGTTTTTGACCCTTTCCAAGCAGGGCACTTTAAAGGACTGGGAGGCATTCTGAATTCACTGGGAATGAACAGAGGGTTGTGGGAGCAGCAGAACTGAGGCTCAGCCCCGCCAGAGATGGCTGTGAGATTATATGAGCTCATTAGGGTATTGGTGGCTTCTCACTACCTGGGATGCCCACACAAACCTACACTTCAGTGGGGATCTTCTGCAGGGCAGAAGTCATGGGAGGGAGGGGATGAATCTGTTTGCTCAACTGAAGCCCTTTGAAAAGTCCCTTCACTTCTTCTGAAAAGCCCGTCTCAGAGCAAGCTTCACTTCTTTGTTTCTGAGTGTGTAAATGAAGGGGTTTAACAAAGGAGTTACCACTGTGTTAAAGGTATTCACGATTTTGTTCAGATCCAGGGAGTTCTGGGCCGATGGCTTGACATACAGGAACATGGTGGAGCCATACCAGATCGTGACAACACTGAGATGGGCAGAGCAGGTGGAAAAGGCCTTTTTCCGGCCATGGACTGACTGGATCCTCAGGATGGAAGAGATGATGTACATGTAGGAGACCAGGGTGACCACACAGGAGGCCACCACAACAATTATGGAGACAAGGAAGGTTGCCAGCTCCACAGGCCATGTATCACTGCAGGAGAGGGCAAGGCAGGAGTCTATATCACAGAGAAAATGATTGATGACATCTGGCCCACAGAAAGTCAGCCTGGATGTCAGAAAGGCCAGAAGGGAGATGGCCAGAAAGCCTCCCAGCCAGGAGCTGAGTGCCAGCCGAACAGAGAGGACGCTGTTCATGAGGGAGCTGTATCTTAAGGGGTAGCATATGGCTAAGTAGCGGTCATAGGCCATGACAGACAGGAGAAAACACTCGGTAGAGCCTAGAGAGAGAAGAAAGAACAACTGGAGGATGCAGACACTGAAGGAGATGGTCTGGCTAGTCCCCAGCATGACTCCTAGGGCTTTGGGAACAACACCTGTGGTGTACCAGATTTCCAGAAAGGAGAGATTACAGAGGAAGAAGTACATTGGGGTGTGTAGGTTTCTGCTAGTCCACACAAGGGCTATGATGGATGCATTGCCTATCAGTGTCAGGGTGTACATCAGTGCAAATACCACCACAAGGGAGACTCGGAATTGCCATGTGCCTGGGAAGCCAAGAAGGATGAATTCTTCCACACTGGTCCCATTTGCCATGTCCTTCAAAAGGTTGAGGTCCATCTGCAAAGAAAGAAAAGTTTCTATGAAAGTTTGCATGCCTGTGCTGGTCCTTCAGATGCTACAAGTAGTGAAATAAAATCACCATCCCTGAGAATGAAGTTGGTGCACAGCATGGAAAAATTACATTTTTCCTAAGTTAAAATTGTCAGAAAAATCCTTCCCTGATGAAACATGTTTGGACAACTAGATCTGATCCTGAAAATCAGGTCTACCCCAACAAATGACATTTGGAGAATTATTTATCAGATTGTGTATCTCCTTTACAACGTAGGGAATGTAGCCACTTCAGTGAGATGAAAATCCCACTTAGGAAACTATGGACAACAGGCTGAGGCTCTCCAGTTGTGGGAAAAGCTGTTACAAATAGGAAGGGAAATAACAACCTGTGTTCATCAAGGCAGGCAATACTGAGCTGTCATATCAGCAAATGCGACTGAGGAATATCAATACTTCATTATGTGGCACTGCAAGAGATTTTCCCACCTCTTCTAGGTCAGTTGATTACAAGGCATTGAGACTGAGCTGCGGCTGCACAGGGCAGCAGGTTAATATGACAGTCACTACTCAAGGAGTCCTATATTTGCTCCCTTTAAAGTCTCAGGTTTTGCTTTAAAAGCTTTAAAGCTTTAAAGGAAGCTTTTGCAAATACCCCCATTTCCCTCACTGATGTCTGCTTCTCAGCATAGCTACTGGGGGTACAATTCACCTCTTTACAATTTTACCATCTCAGAGTCAGGGAAAGGATTTCTGCTGACCAAACTGAAATGTCTACAGTGAAATATTCCTATCTCAGCTCCTCAGCCTACCCCCCTTCCTTCTTTATAGACAGAGAAAAAGCATGAGGGAAACATGGCTCATTTTGTCTTATATACATGGCTAAAAACCCTCTAGAAGTGCCAGGTTGTCTCTGAGGTCTAAGGAAGAAGTCTAGTGAGCACCTTAGATGGATGTCAGACATCTCAGGTTGGGCAGAGGTATTTCAAACCTCAGTGACTGATGGCAAAATCCTCTGAGTTGAATCCCATTAAAGATAGCTCTGCTGAACTGTTCTTGCAGATCAGTTTTCTAGGGGAGAATATGTCTTCAGGTGGATGCAGAAGACAGACAGACTAAAACACTATCTGAATCATCTTTCTCTCTTATCTTCCTCCACAGCAACATATACCAAAAATCTCATGTACTTAAAGAGTAAAGAAATCCCCCTTAATCCAGCTCTCCTTAAACATGCAAGGCATTGGAAGTTTATGCTATGTGCCTTAGGCAGGCTTCACTCACCAGATTTGCCAGTGAAAATGATCCAAATGACATCTTTTCATGCACCATCTTCCCAAGGAAGCTATGGTCCCCTTGGCTACTGGAGAGCATTGGAAAGAGGTAGATTTATTGGGGGGAACTCTGGATTCAGATGAAAGTGTGGATGAGCAGCTCTCCCCTTGCCGTCTCACTTCAAGCTGATGGCAACTGCCTGACCATGTTTCATCTTCATCCAATAGGATCTGACAGCTGGCACTCCTGATCTTTTCCCTCTCACAGCCACCACTTTAATTCCACTAAAGGGAACTTTGTGGGCACACACACAAAGTGTAAACTCTCTTCAGTTCAGCTTCATGTAGTGAGATCATACACCAGAGATTTGCCAGCGTCATTAGCATAAGAACATCCTCACACCCACCTCATTAACACAATGAAGCTCCAGCTGGTCACACCTAGGAGACTGTTTTCTGTTTTCCCTCTGGTGTGCCCCAGGGAGTTTGACCTCTGGGAGCTCTAATGGGCTTGTCAGAGATGGATAGTACTCTCTCTTCACACAGGCCAATTAAAGAACAGCAATGCAATTCTCTAAGTGGCTGTTAGGCTGGGTGTTTGCCTCCTGCCTGCAGCTGTGGTATGAGAAGCTTGTCAGGAACTCAGCTGACATGGAGATGTCTGAAATAGTCATGTTGCAAGAGACTTGCAAGGAAGTGTCAAGTATTTGGTGCTGGATACTAAGGTGGTCATGAAACCTCCAGGGTGGGGAAGTAACTAAAGGCAACTCTGGGCACACGGCTACAGAGACGGTAAGGTAAGGGATTCACCTACCTCATTTAGAGCCTCTAAATGCAGCTAAGCCCTCTGTCTTCAGTCTTAATTGAAGTGAAGAACTAAGTAAAAATCTAATTTCAAAATCAGAGAAGGAATTAGTACAGGAAAATTGATTTCCCTGGCCTCCAGAGAGGGTGTCTCCAATTGAGGTACTCATCTGTGTTCCATTGATCACCAGCTGATAGAAACAGACACTCTCAAGCCTTAGTTCAACTTTTACAAAAAATGCTATCTCCCACAGATCAGGCAATCCAGGCCTATTTGTCTTCTGTTGGCCCTCAAGATAAACTAGACAGCTGGCTTAGACCACACACATACACACACACAAATAAACACACTTGTTCTCTAGGCATTTAGAGTTAGATTCACCTCCACAGAGAGGCTGTCTGCACTGCCCAGGGCCACCACACAGGCGTTGACAGAGACATTTTCTGCAAGTCCTGTGTCCCAGGATTCAGTGTGGTTGAGAGAAAACTGACCTGTACTTAGTGTGAGGTGGAGATGCAGCTAACGGGAGTAATGTACTCAGCTTGAACCTATTTGCTGACCATGAAACCATCTCCCCAATATCTATTGGTCCTATCCATGGACATGGATGTGGGGTTTACCCATGAGATGGAGGTTTTGGAGCCTGTGAGTTCACATGAGATTGCTTGATGAAGCAAACCATGCATGCATGACCATGTATGCAGGCCCTGGTGTGAGATTTTCCTCAGAGGGGAGTTCAGAGGCCACCATTGGTCAGCTGTAGGATCTGTGCCTCCAGAAAGATCATTTGTACCATTTCCTGTGCTTTGGGATAGGATAAGTCTCACGGGTGATCTGATGTCCCATTGCTGACTGTGTGAAGAGTCTACAGACTCTGTTAGATCTGGTCCTGAAGATGGGTTGAGCTCCCAATCTGCAGGACATGCTCTGAGACCAAGGGGCCATATCTGAGCAGAAATGTTGGAAGCCTGAGCCTGATCCCCACTGTCTGTGGAGAAGTCAGGGGTGTCTTCCTCAGCTCCAAGGGACAGTGCCTGAAAGGTTCCCACTGCTGTGTTTCCCAACCTCCCCTTCCTCTGAGAGTAATCAATGGTCTACATGTGTCCCCACCTTTTCCTCCGCCACCCACAGCAATGCCATTTGGTCTCAGCAACTTCAGACAAGGACACCAAAAAAGGATTACATGGAGGCTGAGGGTGAGATGCAGAAAGCTTTATTGTCATTGAAATGGGAAATAAGTTCCCTTATAGAGGAGGCTGCTGGTGGTGGTTGGAGACCACATGCAACTGCTGAAAGTCTGTGCCCATCACCAACACTGGAGATCCCACAGGGTATCCATCTGCCTGCCCCACAGTGGGCAGGGGTCAGCAGATCCCCCAGACAGGCTGTGAGAGTCTTACAGTCCAGAAGTATGGAAGACAAGAGAGAGGGGGGAGCGACAGTAAGGCAGGGAAAGCAAACACTAGCCATGGTTTCAGAGAGCCCCACCTGCCCTCCTTCGGAAGGGCAGCATTGGTTGCTCAGCATCTCTGAATTCAATGGCCAGGAGCTCTGTCCTCAGTCCAGCATCAGCTTCTGGGTTTCTGGGGGTCCTTGTGAGGGCTGCACCAGTGACTTTAGCATGGAGGACACCTTCTGCCACTGTAGCGGTTGGTGATACAAGAGAGGTCAAAGCCCCCAGAGTTGATGGGCCCTCCATCACAGCTGAGGATGCTGCCAACGGCAGCGGAGGGGGAGGATCCCACCACGGTGTTCTGTGGGAAGGAGCTGAGGATGGGGCCAGGCAGGGTCACCACCACAGGCGAGGGCTGGATGGCTACGGTGGAGTCCTGGCACTGCCTGACACAGCACTCATTGCAGCTGTTGGCCAGCGGGGTGGGGCCGCAGGGCTGGCAGGGCCGGCACTGGGTGTTGCAGGACATTTCTTGGGGCTGCAGATGCACCTGAGAGAGAGGGAAGGGAAGGAAGCAGAGCACAGGCACATGTAAGGAGCCATCAGCCAAAAGTCCAACAATAGTACCCTCTAAGCCAGAAGGGAGAAACTGGACAGTGAGAGAAATGGGTTTTCAGCCTCATCCTGAGACAGTACTGCAAAGTGTCACCTTATTTCTTCAATAAAAAGTTCCCTCAGCCAAATCCTTGGCACTAAGTCATACCTTAGCCCTTCTCTGACTTCTCAGCAGCAGCAGAACCTCTCACAGGCTGTAGGAAAACACAGAACTTCACCAGAAAAGGACAGGGGGAAAGAGCTTCAGACTCACCCGGATCCCAAGCAGAAGGAGGCAGGAGAAGTGGATGAGAGAGCACGAAGTTGGGCTGGCTTTTATGGTGGCTCTGAACTGCCCCAGGCCCAGAGGTGGCTTCTATGAAAGTGGTAATTTCCTAAGGTGCTCATGATGTATGGAAAACAGCCCAGCTAATGACATGGTCTGGGTGCTTGTTTTCCGTGTTGCCACCTTTTCATTTCCTGGCTTATGTCATACACATTTCTGCATGGAGGCTTCTTCTGAGTGCTGGGATTGAGACGCCTCAGGTTTTCCAGGGCAGGAATGTGTAAGTGTCTGCAGAATCCTCAGCTCAGGTGCTGGATGGGTGTTGTGCAGGGAAATGAGGTTGGCCTGAAGCTCACTGGTGATGTTGCCTGTGGCCTTGTTGACAGGAAGGGGCCCAGCTGCTCCCAGCACTTCCACCCTTGACTGGTCACCCAAGGATGTGCCATGGTACCATTACAAAATGACATGCCATGTCTCTTTCCTCCATCTGTCCCAACTTGTTCCTGTGTTCACTTGTGTTCAGAATCTCAGGCATTCGGGCTGCACTGTTGGGTTTCATTCTCTTCCCCTTAAAGTTCTTCTTATGCCTTTCCAATATCTCCAAGGAAGGAGAATCCTCAAGTCACCTGGGCAATGTGAGCCAGTGCTCACCCTCAACAATAAGGTCTTTCCTATGTTTCAGACAGAGCTTCAGCATTCCAGCCTGTGATCATTGCCTGTGGTCCTGTCACTGGGCACCTCAAAGAGCCTGGCTCTGTTTTGTCTGCACTGTCTGGATTTGGGTTGCATGGCAAGGCTTTGGTTGTGGGGGAGCCAACATCAGATGGCTTTAAAACTGACCCACCGCTGGCCAAGGCTGAGCTCATCAGCGATGGTGGAAGCACCTCTGGGACAACATGTTTAAGAAGGGAGAAAACACCTACTGCAGAATAGCAGACAGAGGAGAGCTGAGAGAAGATGTGAGAGAAACCACCCTGCAGACACCAAACTCAGTGAAAGGGGGTGGGAGGGGCTCCAGGTGACCCCATAAAAGCTCATGCTGGATCACATTCCTGTGGCCCTGTGAATGACAGGCCCGTGCTGGAACAGGTTTGCAGGCAGGATTTATGAAGAGCTGTAGCCCATGTGAAGAACTCACATTGGAGAAGGTCATGGGGGACTGTCTCCCATGCTGTGAGTGCCGTGAGGGGTGAAGGGGCCTGGCCAGGTCAGGAGAACAAGAGTAGCTCAGGCCAGACCGGGCTCTGAGATGGCAGAGTTGGGGCAGGCCGGTGCTAGGCCTGGGCTCTCATAGAGCCCCTGGCAGGGACCAAGGTGGAGTTGAGCTCACGGTTGAATTAGGTCTACGTGGGCTTGGTCCAGGTGCTCCCAGTCCCAGGGCCACCTGCTGACTCTGCTCTGACTCCCACAGACCCTGCCTGGGGTAACAGTGCACTTGTGGCTGTGTTGTGACAGCTGTGGGGCCGTAGAGTTCCTGGGCCTCAGGAAAGCCACTCTGTCCTGGGGCAAGACAAGGCAGAACAAAGCCGTGTTGTGTGTTTTGCCACCACTCCCTGTCCTGGGGCTGGCTTCACCTGATGGCTGTTGGGTTCCCAGGGAGAGGGGACTCCAGTGTGGCTGATCCCAGTGCTGCCCTGGCAACACCTCAGCCCTACACAAGGAGCACCCGGCGAGCCAGGCCAGAGGCTGTGCTGCAGGGGGAGAGGGCTGCATGGGGAAGTTGTCTTTGCTGCCCATGACCATGGCCCCTGGATCAAGTGATGGAGGAGAGGGGCAATGGAATAGGGAATGTGGGCCACTCCAAGGCTATTAACCTATTGCTGATTCCTGCCATTCTTTGGCTTGTGAGACTTTTTGCTCAGTACAGCTTCACACAAAGCAAGAGGAGCACTCTTCCCCAAGAACTTGTGGAAATGCTGACCTCCTCAGGGCTTCCTACATGCCTGCAGTTCTCTTCTAGAGAACAGCAGTTTTCAGGATTCCTGATTGTATGATATGCTTCAGGTCCAAGTGGTATTTCTGAGAGGAGACGCAGCCAGGTGAGGACTGACAGCCATTGGCAGTGGAATAACTAGGGATGTCTTTCTTCATGGATGAAAGGCTGTATGTGAGCTGTAAATGTGCTCTTGCAGCCCAGAAAGCCAACTGTTTCCTGATTCTGCCTCTCTACACTGAGACCCAATCTTGAATACTGCCTCCAGCTCTGGAGACCTCAGCACAGGGAAGACATGGGCCTTTTGGAGCAAACGCAGAGGAGGCCACAAAAATGATTGAGGGCAGGAGTACTTCTCTTATGAGGACAGGCTGAGACAATTGGACTTGTTCAGCCTGGAGAAGAGCAGGCTTTGAGGAGACTTTGTTGCAGCCTTTCAGTATGTAAAGGGGGCTTAAAAGAAATATTTTTACAGGGTGTGTTTTGATAGGGCAGGAGAAAGAGTTTTAAACTAGAAGAGGGTAGATTCAGATTAGCTATGAAGAAATTTTTTACAGAGGGTGGTAATACAGAGGAGCATGTTGCCTGGAGAAATGATAGATCCCTGTACATGTTCTAGGTCAGGTTGGGTGGGGCTTTGAACGACCTGGTCTGGCTGAAGGTGTCACTACTCATTGCAGGGGGATTGGACCAGAAGAAATTCAAAAGACCCTTCCAACCCAAAATTCTATTAAATTCTGCAATGCCTCAGTGTCTGGAAGCAGTGCTGGAAAGAAGAATCACTGCAAGTCATCCCACCCTCCAGTGCCACTAGGAATGATGAAGGGTTACCCTGTGCCCCTCAACCAATGGCTTTTTCTGTGCCCCTCAACCAATGGCTTTTCTGCTCAGCACTCCATGCACAGATGAAAAACAATGAAAGAACGCAGGCAAGGTTGCAGTAAGTTTTTAATGTGTCCAAAGGCGAAGACGAGGCCACTCTATAAGTAGAGGCCCCAAGTACAAAAAGGAGCAGAAACAGCCAAGAATCTCTTCACTTTTCCTGTGGCAGAGTTCCCACAGGGAATACGATGACCTGTCCAGCAACAGGAGACAATCCAGCATGTTCCTGCACGCTGGGTTCAGGAGTCCTCACAGCAGGCTTTGAAGGAAGCACAAAAGAACACAGACAAGAGTGAGAAAGGGTGAGAGTGAAAGAGAGGAGAGGTCGACATTGGCCAAGTTTTCAGAGAGCCCAGTATCGACTTCCTCAGGTTGATCCCTTCAAATTTGCCCTGGCAAGGCAAATCAGTGATGATTATCTGCTCTTAAACAATGACACAAATGTTGATCTTCTGTCCACCTTCATATTCTGACTTCCTGTGGGTCCTTATCTGAGGCCATTGACAGCAGATTTAGCGGGGACGACATCTGTTGCCACCATAGCAGTTGGTGATGCAGGAGATGTCAAAGCCCCCGGAGCTGATGGGCACTCCGTCACAGCTGAGGATGCTGCCAACGGCAGCGGAGGTGGAGGATCCCACCACGGTGTTCTGTGGGAAGGAGCTGAGGATGGGGCCGGGCAGGGTCACCACCACGGCAGGCGGCTCAATGATGACGGTGGAGCTCTGGCACTGCCTGACACAGCACTCATTGCAGCTGTTGGCCAGCGGGCAGGGGCCGCAGGGCTGGCAGCAGGGGTTGCAGGGTTGACACTTCTCTATGCAGGACATGTTTTGGGGCCTGAATGGCACCTGGAGAGAGGGCAGGGAAGAAGCAAAATATAAGGATACATGGGTAGCAGCCTGACACCACATAAGGACTGAGTCAAAGAACAAGCAGGGCCAGGAGCTGGAGGCTCTGCAGAGATCTGTGAGGGCTCATTGGCCTCTTCCTGCCAGAGACTAAAAAGAGCCACCAGCTCCTATGCAGCTTCTGCCCAGGCCCTGAGTCCAGGTGCCACCTGATCACAGTCCCAGCCTCCCTCCATGTCTAACCTTCTCCCCACTTCTCTCTCCCATGACAAACAGCCCCAAGAGCCATTGTAGAAGAGAGTTGGAATCAACTGAGAGGTCCATTGAGGTGAGATCTCCTTTTAGAGAAAGCAGAGAAGGAGAAAGGCTTTCAGACTCACCTGATTCCCAAGGAGAAGGATGCAAGAGAAGGCCTGGCTTTTATCATGGACCTTTACTGCCCCAGGCTGCCAGGGGTATCTCTTGTAGAGGTGATCATTTTCTGACAAATCCATCTTGAATGCAAAACATCCCATTTAATGCTGTGAGCTGTGGTTTGGCTTCTTAAATGACTGTGTTTTCACTTCCTGCTTTATTTCAGGCACATTCCTTAATGAAGGCATCTTTTGCATGACAAGATGAGAGGCCCAAGCATTTCTGGATCAAAACACATCAGCGCTGGCACAGGACTCACGCCACATGCTGCAGGAGTCTATTAAAAGTAAATTATGTCAGTCTGGGTCACCCCATTGGGATCTTAGGGGCCTTTGTCTCCAAGAAGTGGCCTTGTTCCTGGGTTTGACAGTATCCCACCAAACACAGAACCCAGGACAATTCAGGTGGCTGGTTTTGCCTTCTCCTGTCATGCACCAGAGATGTGTGCATGATAGGTGAAGGGGAAAAAAAGGTGGAAGGTTTTATTCAGACCTCAGAAAGAAAGGCAAATGACATAAGAAAGGAGCTTCCATAAGGGCAAAGGCAGCAAAGGGAAGAGTAAGAAAAATGTAGGACTACTGCTGAATGAGATGGGGGCCCTGGTGACACAGGATAGAGAAAAAGCTGAGGTGCTGAAGGCCTTCCTTGCCTCAGTCCTTATTAGCAAGACTGGCCTTCAGGAATCCTAAATGTAGGCTGGGGGTAAAGTCAAGATCAGGGAACACCCATCCTTGATGGAAGGAGATCAGGTCAGTGAATCCTTAGCAAACTGCATGTATTTAGGGCCTGTTGGAATGTACACAGAAATGCTAAGGGGACTGCCTCCTGTCATTGCTAGTTCACTCTTGGTTACCTTCAACTGAGTGATGACTAGGCACTGGAGCAAAGGAAATGCCGCCTCCATCTTCAAAAAGGGGAAAAAGGAGAAGACAGGGAGCTAAAGCCTTGTCAGCCTCACCTTAGCCCCTTGAAAGGTGAGGGAGCAGCAAATCCTGGAAAGCTTCCCTAATCAAGGCCTGTCAATGATGAGAAAGTCACCAGGAGTGGTCAGTGTGACTTCACCAAGGGGAAGTCATACATCATCTTCTTGATAATGCGCTGTGGTCATGTGACAGGCTCAGGAGAGGAAGAAAGAACAGTGGATCTTTTCTACCTGGACTTGAGCAAGGCCTTTGACATTTTTGTGTGGATTCCTGTAGGAGCCTTGCAGAGAACATGTTGATGTTGGAGGAGCAGACAGTGAGGTAGAATGAAAACTGACTGGCCAGGCACAGGGATCAATGATCAGCATCACAAAGTAAAGTTGGAGGCCAGTGACAGGTGGTGCACCCAAAGGGTCAGGACTTGATGGGTGCTGTTTATCAAATTCATTAATTATGTGGGTGATGGGACAGAGTGGACCCTCAGCAGGTTTGCAGACAACACCAAACCGGGAGGAGAGGCTGATACATCAGAGGGTCAGGCCAGCATCCAGAGGGACCTCAGCAAGCAGGAGAAATGGGCTAATAGGAAATTCATGCAATTGAACAAGGGAAAGTGCAAACTCCCTTGTGTCAAAGAAGTCCAACAGTATCCTCAGCTCCATCAGCCCAGGTGTTGCTAGGAGCTCAAAAGAGGTGACTGCTCCCCATTATGCAGCACTGGGGCGGCCACAGCTGCAGTGGCCTCCTGTGTCGTCCTTTCTCTGTGACCATAGTGGTGACAAACAAGATCAGTAAGAGGGCAATAAGGTGAGTGGAAAATTGTCTGGCCTTCCAGGACCAAAGAGTAGAGGCCATTGCTTCAAACCCCAGCTGGCAGACAACTCTGGGATCTCTCAGGGATTGGCAGTAGGACCACTAGTGTTTAATGTTTCCATGAATGTCATAAACAGTGGGAAGGAGGACACTCTCCACAAGTTTGGAGGTGACATCACACAGCAGGGAACAGGCAGTGAACTGTCCTCTGTTGCCCAAGCTGTTCCCAGAAAATCCTGGAACCACCTATGCAAAGGAAATAGAAAATAGGGACTAGATTCTGGAAGTGCTCTACAACAGGAGACTGGGCTATGAGCAGGTGCTGGAACATGGGGCTCTCAGCCTCCTCACTGCCACCTGCAGAAAATCCCTGGCTGCTGTTTCCAGCCCCTAAGCTTGGAAACAGCTCTAAGAAGCTGCTCCATCTCCTGGGCCAGGGTCCTGCTGCTGCCCCAGGCTGCAGCTGGTGCTGTGCAGGCTGATTTTCGCTGGGATGTCCTTGCTGGAGGAGGGGGAGAGTCCATTTGCCGGGAGACCAGGCTGTCCCCGTGCAGAGCCCCTGAGTGCTCTGAGCAAGAGCCCGAGGGGCGCCGTCGCAGGGCTCAGCCCCGGGGCGGAGCTGGAGGCGATGGGGAGTAGAGGAGAGAAAAGGAGGCACGGTCGAGACAGATGCTCGGGCGGCAGAGCTGCGGGATGCGGCCGTGTCGAGGCGCGGGGCTGGCGGCGCTGGCCGCGGTGCTGCTCGGTGCGCGGGGCTGCGGCTGGGGTTGGGGCGACCCTGCAGGTCCCTGGAAGCTACCGTCCCCTTTGGCTTCTTCACGGACCTCTGCCCCACAACCATCCTCGAGCCCATCCATCCCACTGCACCATTCCATATTCCCTCAGAAAACTCATTTTTCTCTTCTTCGTCCGACCATTCCTGTACCTTCCTTTCTTCTGTGTCTCTTTGCATATTTTATGTAGTTTGTTATTAATATTAATAGACATTTCAGTTCCTGCACATATAGACATCCTATGCAAACTATTCTCCTCATCATCTCTGTATGCTCCTGGCTGCTTCTGCAGGATTTTTTCTCGGCAGGGCTGGGGAGAATATAGGATTTAAAGTTTGTCCTTATTTTTCCTCCAGCAGTGGCTTCGGTCAGAGCCCAGTTACAGCAGGAGACGTCACTGGAGACCACCGAGAGCACCGGCATCAACATCAACTGCTCACACCCCACCAAACGGAGCAGCGATTTCATCCATTTCTATCGTCAGCTCCCGGGCCAGGGCCCCGAATTCCTCGCACTCACTGCTAGAGGGTCCAAGGATCTTCCGGATATTGCAGGACGGCTGTCGGTATCGGAGGACGGCAGGACCAGCGCGCTGTACCTGTCCCGGCCCCGGCGCAGGGACGCGGCCGTGTATTACTGCGCGCTGGGGGACACGGGCAGAGGAGCCGCGGCTGCGGCCGGGCACGAACCGTGGCGGGCGGGGCCGGGCGGGGCCAGCAGGGGGCGCTGCCGCTCCGCCCCCAGGGCCGCCTCGCCCCGCTCGTCCCGGGCTCCCGGGGCGCTTCCCCCTCCCCGACACCGGCATCAGTACAAACACTGACGCGGGCATCTCCAGCTTGGAGTCCCGGACTGCGCTCAGCCCCTCTTCTCAGTGTTGTACCCTAATGAGCACTTTCTGCACCCATCTGATCTCCCTGGAATTAATCTCTTCCAGTCCCAAAGATTTGTGAGTCTTGGTGGCTCAGCAGACCTTTAACCTCCTCCTCCTGGATTACAGGGGTTCCATTCTGCTCACTTTCCCTATCTCCCAGCTCAGGGCACCGGTTGTCCTGATGATAATCAGTCCTGTGCTTGAAGACTGAGGCAAAGAAGGTGTTAAGTACCTCAACATTTTCCTCGTCCTTGGTTCCTGTATTCCCCACAGTGTCCAATGAAGAATAGTGGTTTTCTTCAGCCTTCCATTTGTTGTTAATGTATTTGTAAAAGCACTTTTTATTACCCTTTACAGAATTGGCCGGATTGAGCTCTAATTGAGCTTTCACCTCTCTGCTTTTCTTTTTT
>VZTX01016548.1:0-72001 GCA_013400915.1 Pardalotus punctatus
ATGCGCCCCACCCCATCCGCCTCACCCCCCCCCGGTGCCGCCGGTGTCCGGGCCCCGGGCCGGGGGCGATGCGGGCCCGCGGTGCCCGGGAACGGGGCTCGCACACCCCCGGGCTGTGGCCTGGTGACAGCCGGGGGGACGGGCGGGGGTCCCGGTGCCCCTCAGCAGGCCCGGGCTGGGGCAGGGCAGCTCCTCCCGGCCCTCGGGGTACCGCAGGGTCCCGCTCATACCCATCCCCTGTGTGAAGGATGGGGCGGCGCGGGGCTGTCTCCATAAATCCACCCGGCTTATTCTGTGTTCATTGTATGCGGTGGGAGAGGCGGGAAGCGTGTGTGGAAGCGACCTGACATGGTTGGGGCTCCGGCCGTGCTCAGCTGATCTCATCTGACAGCACCCTCTGGGTATCCCCAGTGCCCGGCTCTGCCTTTGCGGGCAGCTGAGGTGGTTTCCTCTCCCTTTGCTCCGAACGGTGCCCACAGTCTTCACAGGGCTGTGTCAAGCCCAGGAGAGACAGAGAAGGGCCAGATTCCAAATCCCTGAGTGAGATGTGCAGTAGGACAGATGTTCCCATCGCTGCCCTGGGTTGGGCAGGCAGCTCTGAAGGCTTCTGCCTTTCCATGTTCTTTAAACTTGGGACAGACTGTTGTTTTGTTTGTTGTTTGGACTTCGCTATTATAAACCCCTGCATGTTAACCCCTTATGCTGCTGCCTACCCCCTATGTGCTGTTTCTAATGTAGTCAAGGATGAGAACGAAAATAGCGTTGCTTTCACTTATGTACTCTTAGTTCTAAGTTAGCATTTATCCTTAAAAAACCTCTTGCATTATCGCACTGCTGTTACGTCTGGTTTGCCAATGTTTGGAGGAAGAGAATAGTTGAAATCCCAGTTGCTTCCATCCTCAGTGGGGGGGAATGAAAAAGCCAACTACTCTGAAAATATTTCTTGTTGTGTTAAGTAACCTCTTCTGAAACCAGATCAGCTACTTGACAGGTCCTGCCTGCCCCGACAACATTTTAGCTGTCAGAACACTTACCTCTTTTTCCCCCCCCTCTTTCATTCCCATGTCTCTCCTAAGGTATGTTTACTTAGCAACTCAGATTAATTTCGCTTATACTTACCTGCTATAAATATTAATGTGCTGCATTACTTCAGAGATTTCTTCCCCCTTTGACTTCTTTACCCTTTCCACTATTCCTTTTCCCATACATTTTATAGCATTGAATACATCTAGTGAGAATGGATAGGTCTCTCTTGGCATCTTCCTTCTTTCTCCCATTTGGATGCATCTTCCTTCTTTCTCCCACTTGGATGCATAGACCCTCCCTTTGTTAAATATTTTATATATATATATAAAAACAATTAGTTGTGTTCTCTAAAGCTTTTCCATCTGGAACAGCCAGGCTGTTTCCCAACCAATTAAATTAAATTGAAACCGTGCTGATATTTTGATACTACTTAGTTTTTAAATATGAAAACAACTCCCTGTGGAGCCTGATAAATCCAGAGGATGCAGACTTAGGTTTATGTATCTATATTCTCTTTTTCCCATGCCGTGATATGGAGGTGTATTCTGTACCAGTGGTGTTTTTGCAGCCTTGGTGCCTTATCCAGACATATTCCTGGCTTGCTTCTGGTTCTCAATAATTACTGCTACTTTCTCAGACTTCTCTTGCAGTATAAAATGAACTTGATTTTCATCACGTTCTTAACTGCTATTGTTTGAACACTTCTGCATTTCCTGTTGCAACTTCCTATCCACACTTCAGGGTTTGGCTGCCCTTTTGGCCTCTCAGCTGGGGTGGGTTGTTTCTCCATCCTTCCCTCAGAGCTTGTGTGTGTTCCTCCTCTACCACAAACTTCTTGTTTCTTAATTAAAACTTTGGTATCATTTCAGATGATTCTCCTTCCTTGGCTGCTGAGGGTTTGTGAGCACGGCAGACACATTTTTAGTCCTTAGGAAGGCTTTGGTTCTGTGAGCCTGCCACACTTGCCATTCTTCATGGATCCTTCTCAAATTCAGCAGGAGGACTCGATTCTTTCAGTTCTAAGTCAGATTGTTTCAACCAATCTGTTGTAAACTGGTGGTAGCTTCCTTCTGCACAGACTGGTGGAACTATCTCCAAGTTACCTCTTTAAATGAAAGCTCACCTTGCTGAATAATTTTATGAGTAGTATAAGGGTCTGTTCTGCAGTATGGAACATGCTGTTTCTGAGTGAAAACTGTCTGATAACTGCTGGAACTTTGCTGTTTCAACTTGTGGGCAAGGGAAAGGCATGTCAGTGTGCAAGCATATGGCTATGTCTAATTCTGTTTCCAGGTCACTAAGAATTTTGAGGACAGAAATGGATTCTCTTTTAAATTGCTTGATGTCTTTCTTCTTCAGAGATAAATTTCTCAGACAAGGAGAAAGGGTGAAATTGGTGTCCTCAAACTGGAATTTTTGCGTTAAGTATGCCCTATAAACTGTTATAATTGGCTCTTACGGATTCAGGGGAATAGCTGATCTGAATCATTCTGAAATTGGACAGCTTTTATTTATAGGTTTTTATCTCGTTCTCATTGCCACAGAGTATCTCATGAGCATTCATTTCAGGGTAGTTCATGCAAAGTGTAGATTAGACATTTATAGCCCTCTGGTTGCTTGATGACTTGTAAAATTCCTTTAATTGTCTGTCCAGACTTTTGCTGTTTGTTTTGGCCTTTGGTTATGCAGTCACTCTTGAGAAATAAGACTGCAGTCTTCAATCCTTACAGCAGAACAGTTGTCTTCTGAGGTGCCATGGTAGCAGAAAGTGGTGGCAGACAGGACTGTGCCACAGTAAAACACAAAGATGCCATGAGGTCCTTGGTGCTGATGCATTGTTGTTCGAGGCAGTTGTTGGCTGATAACTACCTGCATTGGGAAATGATCTATTGAAACTTGGCCTTTTAAATTATTTCTATGCACAGTTACCAAAAAACTGTCATTTCTGGAAAGTGCTATTTTTCTTTTGCGTATTATATCTCTTTCCTGAGAGGTGAAGAAGCTGGGCAGGCAATCTGGCCCTGGCTGCTCTCACAGTTCACTTGTCTTCCCTACCCTCAGGGAGACAATATGCTTTCATTGGAAGGGACCGACTGACCCAAAAAGAGAGGACGTGCTGTATATATATTGTTCTAAAATGCACAGTTTGGGAAAAAAAAATATGCTAAAGCAAATTTAAACCCAGACCATTGGACTACCCCTCCTTAATCCCAGGAGAACAGCTTGAGCAGGAAGTAGAGTTCTGAAAATGTGTTTGGGAGTGTCTGACATGTTGTGCTTGGAAGCTCCTTGCTGGTAGAACCTACAGGAAATATCTTCCCCACTTCTTTATGGAGAGGCTAAATATAACACTTCTCTACCCCTCTCCTGTAATTGCTGTTAAATAATGTGGTAATTGTGAGTTTACTTAATCATTTATTAGTCCAGTCTATCTCGCATAGAACTTATTTTTCTGTTTTCCTTTTTTTTTTAAATAATGTTTTGATAGTTGCTGCTGTCAAGGGTTATAGGGAGTTGATTTTTTGAGGGAACTACAATGTAGCTGGGAGATCAGAAGCTTCTTGCGAGATATTTAGTAGACTTAGGAATGCCTAATATTCAAAGATGCTCTTGTGATGTGATCATTAAAGATCATCTCTTGTTTCTTGGTTTTCTTCAGATGATGTCTTTCAGATATAGCCGTAGCTCATTCTGAAAACTGAAGATTTTGGAGGTAGTGGCCCAAAAGAATGAGCTGATTCCTGCTTTTGGCAAACCATGTAGTGCTCTACGGGTACCTGTTTCCTCTGGTGCCAGCTGTCGCCATTTGGGAAATAAAACTGCTTCAGTGAGGTGATCTGTAACTTCTTCCTGCCTTTCAAACTTCTGCTGAAAGCCCTGTGAGGGAACCAGGAGGCCTCCACCTCTTGCTGGGTGTGATGCTGTGTTGTTAAAAGATGATTTGTGTCCAGCTGGACATGACCAGGCTGTTGGAGCACAGATTATTTTTGTGTGTGTAAGTGCATTCATGTGTGATGAGACTCCTGTTCCTAAAGCAGTTTGATGGTTAAACTGTGACAAAAGACCTGTCCTTCTCTGGAATATCTGCTGCCTGTTGTATACACACTTAGGCTCTCCTAGGATCTGCATGACATGCTAGGTCCCCTTAGAGGTGAAAACAGTATTTGCACCTGAGAGGGAGGATGATGACAGTGGAATTGGAGCTCACTGAGAACCACAGAGAAACATTCTTAAAACTCGCAGAGTGCATGAAAAAACCCTTATCTTTTTTTTAAGGGATCTAACTCCTTTTGTAACATATCTCAATGATAGCTTTATTTCAGTTCTCATCTCTTGAGTTCCAGTGGCACATAAATCCTTGTGTTTTGAAAAGGAGCTTGTAATTTGAAAATGCAAATAGCTTGTGGTGCTGTAAAGAGTCATTATCTGACCAGTATGGATTCTTGCTGTTTACAAAATGAAAATAAGTTGAAAAGGGCAGGGTACAGTAGCATCTACAGCCATTCTGGGAGCCAATGACACGTCTATTTAAGTGGAAAATGCTATTTTGAGTGGAGACTGCCATCCACAAAGCAGTCTGCTGGAAATATTTTAGTGTAAGAGAGCTGCCTTTATGCAGGGATAATGCCTGAGGATTTCCAGTTACTGGAAAAAATCCTGAAAGATCTAACGCTGCAACTCTTCTGTCTTGGGAAATGAAAAAAAAAAAAAAAAAATAGCCTTTGGGCAGCTTAGCTCAGTGTAGCTGCTCCCTGATCACAGCCTACAGCTCAAGGTTTCATTCTTCAGTCACAACAAACCACATCCTCCCAGGACCAGCTGAATCGAGGGGGCTGTTTGTAGGCTTTGCAGTCTTCGTGTCTGATTCCTGCTGATGCCATTAGCAAGAGGTACAGACAGAGCTGCTGGTTTGTGACCAGTGCTGCCTTCACGTGAACTGGCCCTGCCACTCAAGAGCACTTAAGCTGGTCATCTGCCTGCTCCAGGTGTTCCAGTTGTTTAGTTCAGCCTCTGAATTAAAGAAATTTCTCTGTGCCATTTGCCTGAGCGTCCTTTTAATTTGATTACTAGGTAGTGACAATGAAACATGTATCTTTTGCATAAAAGGGTAATCTTGGAAGCAGGAGAAGAAAGAGAATATCTTCCGATATACCTAGTGGAAGTAGTCAGTGATTTAAACAAGGCAGGCACTGTTTCTTACCTTCTAGCTGGAAGCTGTTCCTCCAGAGCGCTCTGTTTAAAGGGATAAAAAATTATTAGGGCTTAAAGCCATTTTTGCATTTCTGAGTTGGGCCATATCAATTGATTAAATTACTGTCAACCCAACCATCTGCAAAATGCCTTATCTCAATACTACAATATTGCAGTGTGTGTGTTCATGTGTTTTAGTCAGCATTTGGGCAGGCTTCTGTATATACGGGTTTGAATGTGTCAATAGCTTTTTGCCCAAATAGAATTCCTCTGAATATGCATCTTATCAGCGTTGCTCATTGCAGGCTGCTCTCCTGTCGGAAGGCAGAAAACGTTGCTGTGAGATGAGTCACACAGTTTAACAGCTTGTTGCTTCCATGGTGAGACGCACCCTTGCTGTGCATGCCAGCGATCATGAAACTCCTGGCAAATGCCCTGTGACGTGAACTCCTTATGGCCCCGGTAAATGGAACGCCCGTGGCACTCACTGAAACGCTTGTGCTTGTGGCCACTCGCTGCTTTTGGGTGCACTGGTCCTCCTCTTCCTCCCAAGGGACTCCTCAACTGGAGTTTCATGGAAATCTAATGAAGTTACTGCATCAGGGGGCTGTTTCAGGGTGAAATTGCTGGGGAACCTAAGGCCACAGTGTAAACTTCTTGTATTGAACCAATCAAGGACATTAGAATATTTCATCTGACCTGTTTTGAAAGAAGTGCTCATACCAGAGCTCAGGAGGTAGCTTGGATGCTTGAGATTTCCACTGCTCTGCCAATGGAGAAGCACAGGAGATCTTGGAGAAGTAAATGCCAGAGATATTGTCTCAGGAGTTGGTCTGCAATTTGTAACTGAATTAAATATTCAAAAAAATCATTTTAATGTGGAAAGCCTGTCCCATCTTAGGGAGCTGTGGCTGTCCTATTCTCACTGGCTGCTACCATGTCCCTTCTGTTTTGATGTACAGAACTATCATGTTTAAAATTGCAGCAAGAACTTTTAAGACTTGTTCAACTGGCTTGATTTAGTTTCAACAGCTGACATCTGAGAAATGTGTACATTAGGATTCTTCAGAAAAAAACCCTGAAACAAAACATGTCAGGCTTTTCATGTCTACCCTTTCTACACGATGATGAGAGGGAGGGATAGGGCATGTGCCTTGCATGTGTAAAATGCTTTGCTTTCCAAAGGAGAGCTGGTTGGTAGTTAGAGGTAGCCTGAGTCTTTGGAGTGGTGCAGGACCAACCCTTTGGCTCAGTCCATCTGAAAACAGAGTTTCCCAGCGGTATCTGAAGCTACTGAATGGACTGCAGAGAGTCAGCTGATGTCTGTGAGCTGCTTGTATGGTAGCAGGTATCCTTTGGAGCCTGCTGTTCTCTTGCAGGAGTCCCGAGTTCTGGAGAATCTTCAATAGGAAACAGGGTGTCACACTGAAAATTTAGCTCATGGGTGGCTGTGGGGCAGGCAGGGAAGTGACTCAGCTCTGACCTACAGACAGGAGCTAAACCTAGGTACAAGAGGAAATGCTAGGTGACGAGATAAAGGTGTTTCTGGAATAAGGATTGATTCTTTTTTTGTTCTTTATTTCTGTTGTTGTCTTTCTGGGTTTTTTTTCCTTTCCGCAGTCCTCCTCAACAGTTTTAAATAGTTTAAAGACAAACAGCTCTGGGCATGTTCTTCAGAGATGCTGTAACCACTGTGTTTAAATACAGTTCTTCAAGATGTGGTAGGAAACAGCTACCTAGGTGCTGTATTGTCTTCCTGAGTGAAGTGCAAACCTTGAAATGATAGCCCTCCCCTTTGGCCTTTAATATTGCAGAATGGTTGACCACGATTTAATTCACTTTCTGAACAAATATTTTTCTTTTGTAACATCTAGTGAGTTTCGTTACTGGGAGTTTGGCTCTGGTTTTTTTTTTCAACTGAGCTGTGCTTATGTGGGGGAGCCAACTTGTGACTTAAAAAAGTGAAGTGAAACAGGACGACGTAGACTTTTTTGTTCTTTGAGGTGTTTCTTCCTCCTTGGTAGTATTTTGGTTCTGCAGCAGTTAATAGAATGTGTAAGCCTGAATTCCACCTCTTAATGAATCTTGAGACAGCAGCTACCCCTGTAGTATAGGTTGACTTTAATATTGCATAAACTTGTCAGTACAGTTGCACATGGGAATCAAATATTAATATATTATCTCCTGCTTTTAGTGTTTGCCTGCCACTGCATCCCTCAGCACTTCGCTGTGTGGCTGCCTCGGTGCTGGGAGGGAATTGTCCTGTGCAGCTCCTGCTCTGCTCCTGAATCTCAAATAAGGGATTATCAGGGAAAACCAATATGAGCAGAGTGTATTTTCAATCTCCTTCCCAAAAGATGGGCATAGTTATAGGAACTTTAAGGCAAGGGAGGTACTACTAGTTAACATTTATAGTATGACTGGAATAGAGTTTGCATAGTCTCAGTGGGTGAAATGAATATTTTTCACATACGCTTTACAGATCCCTGGTTTCAATTTGTGCTTCATGCTGCAAAGATAACAACTGTGCCACACGCTTCTGCAACCCACACTTCTGGTCCTTGAAGTAGAATTTTTCTACTTTACGCATACACCAGAAACTGCTGTTGTGGGGAGGAAGCTCTGTTTAACTTAGATCTGTTCATCTTGACCGTACATGGCTGAGATGGTTATTTTGGGGCAGTTTCTATCTGGTTCTCGTATGACTGAGAACGTTCAAACTTGACTTTGTGGTTTTTTAGTATTTGAGCAGAAGATAGCATGAGCCAAAATCAATTTTTAAGCTTAAGCACTTGCTCACATCTTGGTCCTGAATTTGAGAAGTGCCCCATTTAAAACATAAAGTAATAAAAACCCCAACAAAACCAAAACTAAACCACCTCCTCCCTACAAACAGCCCCACAAAACCCAGACCAAAATTACTCAATTTAAAGTTTAAACTTGCAAGTTTTAGGACAGATGAGCACAGAACGCCTTGAGCCGAAAGGAGTATGTGGCAAAGACAGCTTGAGGTGAGAAGCAGTCTGTGCGTGTTGGAATTTCATTTGCTCGCTGTGAAGGAGGACATCCTGGACATAATTCACCCTTAAACTTCGCTTTGGTGGTGAATATTCTGTGTAAATGCTGTGGGAAATGCTCAAGTACCCTGAAGGGTGAGAGATACTAGCAGGGTGTTAGTGCAGACTCTTCTGAGGGCAGATGGGGAGCGATTTCCTGGCTGAGTGCTGATAGTTTGTCTAATGTGTAGCGTTGCTCTTCGTGGCTTGGCACAGGTTCAGAGCTCTGTGTGGTGTGGAAGCACGCTGTGTAAAACGTGAGAACTTCCTGCTGTGATAAGGAACCAACAGTTCTTCCAACAGGTGCAGTCTTTAGCTGCAGTCCTGAAGATGTAACAGAAATGTTTGCTGGCATGGGCCTTCAGTATTGTCAATCTCAAACTGAGTCTGGCCTGAACAGTTCAGAAGGCAGAGCTCTGCTTTCTGCCTTGCACTGCCATGATAAGAGAATTAGGAGGGGAAGCTGTGTTCAAGAATCTCTAATCCATGATGGTGGCTGTGACTGAAATGAATAATCTTATTTTAAAGGGTGCTTTAAACCACTAAAGCTTTATAAATATTAATTTTGTTCATTTGTTTCCTAATAAAAGGCTTTTATTCATGAAATCGCTATTTATTTATTAACCTGACAAACTAATAGCAAGCTCTCTTCTTTCAGTGTATGCATGTGCCATATCACAATTCTGCTTGTCACCATAATAAGAACTTCATTCATCTGCTTTAAAATGTCATTGATAACAACCTGGCAGTGGCCCAGTTTGGAGCAAGTTAACTACAAAAGGCTGCATTGTAAACCTTTTTGAGAGTACATACAACATTAAGTCTAAAATTAAAAAAAAAAGATAGAGAATTGTGCAGGCTGGTCCAAGCTTCATATAAAGCCAAATAGCTTCAAACCTCTGAAAAAAAATGGAATTCTGTATGGAGGAATTCTGGCTGCAGATGAGATAGTTTGGAATGAACGATGCATTCTGCTCATTTTAAAACCTTTGAGATACACTGAATTTATAAGCCTCATCTTCAAATGAGAGGGAATGTCTTGCAGAACCACAAGCAGCTAAATAAGAGCTTGGACGTGTAAGGATCTTGTTATTTCCTTTAGTCTCTTCTTTCTTCGACCAGGATAAAAGCTACAGTCCGAAAATAATCACATGCCTCTGGGAGTTAACTGCTAAGAATACTATGAGTTTATCTTGGTTATAGAAATCTTCCCTGACCCCATCTGCAGCCTGTGCACCAAACCTGTTTATTCACCTATAAGTTCAGAGTGCAGGAAGGCTCTGTCACACGCTGAAGTTCAAATATGGGGTCTTCCTGGCAGCTCCTCTGCAGGGACGTGAGCTGGTCCTTGCTCTGCAATCCTGTGTATGGGGCTTCACATTCATGGAGGTTTAGGGCTTCCTGCCTTTGACTCTCCTGTTCTTAAAACTACTGCAAATGAAATCTGTAGCCTGGGTGAGGGTGAACAGAACTGTCCATGAAATGACACAGAGTTTGTGAACTTTGTGGAGAGAAGCTCATGGAGCTCTTTATAATTGGCTGTGTCCTGTGCTGCATGTGAGTACGCTGGGCTTTGGTACAGCCCCTGACTAACCTAGGCAATCTCACTGACCGATTTAACAGCTGAGCTGACCGTGAAGCTTTAAGGCATCTTCATCTAAGGTCTTCTGGGAGCACTGTAAGCATGCAGTAAAACACCATGGTTCTCATCCTACACTCCACACATGGCAAAGGCTCAGGCAGTGTGGGGAAGGGCTTGCTCCCAACTGATGGGTGTATAGTCTGATTTCTTAACTGGAACAGGGACTGCAAGAGTCTTTAAAAAGTAAAAACCCAAACCCTGCAATTTCATGCTGCTTCACTTCTGTGGTTTTTGTTTTGTCTCTTTTTTAAGTATAGTGTATGGACAGCGCCATGGGTTAGGGAACACTTCAGCTTCATCTTCAGAGACTTTTCGTATGTAGCCTTCTGCTGAAGTCAATGGGTGTGGAGGTAAGCGGTGCCGAGTGCTTTCTGACAACATCACTGCCACCCACTCTGCAGCCTGATGCACACAGCACTCCTTGTATTTGAGCATTGTTTTTCTCCAAAAAAGTCGCATGTGGTTGCACAATAAAGACACTGCTTATTTGTGTAATGCAAATCTGTTCCTGCTTGTTGGTACAAAGTGCAAGCAGTGAGCATCAAAGTGCGGAGCCTTCACAGATCCTGCATGAACACTTGCCACTGAACTTCAGTGACATCCTGCATTATGTCAGAATAAAAGATGACATCACAGTTGGTCTGTGAGTGAATGGGATTTGAACTCAGGGTTGAATGTTGCTGCCTGAAGCATTTGTGCTACTGATGCTCAACACCCTTTGCTCTGCTACTGTTTGTTTATGTATTTTTACAGCTGCTGGGTTTAGTTTCTCAAAGGTTAATTATTTTATCAGGAGCCAGTCAGAATCAGTTTCCTGTTTCCTTGTCTTTCTGTTGGTTTCCTTTTCTGTTGAAACGCAACTTTCTCTGTTGAAGTAACTCAGTTGCTACGCTCTTCAGTTTCCGTCTAGTGACTTGAAGTATCTGAAATGGCCTAATATTCTCACAGAGATATTGACAGTGGGGTCTGGTGACTAAATTGTTGTGATAAAACAAAAAATCATTAGTTGATGCTGTTGAAATCCGCTGACTTTTCTGTGCTCCTAATAGAAGGCTTTAAAATATCCAGCTGCAGACTGATCCTCTCCAAGCATGTGACACTGACATCAGTCCTAGAAGTGAGGCATTGAACTGCCTCCAAAAATGAGCTCATTGGGTAATATTCAATGCACTGATTTAGCAAAATATTAATTAATTTGATTACATGGTCACCTGTACATACTGTTTAAAAGATGAGAATTCATTCCAATTTTGGTTGTTGCTGTTCCAGTTACCAAAGTTATAAAGATCCTGTTGATAGGATGCTGTGCTCCCACTGTATGCTGGGAGCTGGGCTTGGCAGAGCCTATCTCTAATTGCCACTAATTTGCTCTAAGACTTGCCAGTTTCTCCACTTTTTTACTCCCTACACCCCTCCCAGTAAGCTGTAGGGAATAAGACAAGATTCTGTTGTCAAGCCATCCATCTAAAGCCACTCATAAAACTTGCTTAATTTTCTTACGGCTCCCTTGACTTTTTTTAATGGCTATGTGAAAACACAGCCGTGTCCTTTCCCAGGAGTTCGGGTAGTGGTCTGTCTTCATCCTGAACTGCCTGACTCCAAAGCTGAATGACCATAATGAAATTAAACCCTAGCAGAACAGCTCTGGAGGCTTCCTCCCCTCTGGTAGCTTGAGGTCAGCAGTAACTGCAGACTTCTCTTACAACTCACACAAAGAGCATGGATTCTGGCAACATTGGACTGTTGGTGACCCCAAATACTTGCCTATTATTTTATAAGCTTGAAAAGATTTTGTATTTACCTTTAATTACAGTAGTAGCGCATTCTAGATGCAACTGTGTGAGCACCTCAACACATCTGATTATTTATTTATTTGAAATACGGGCATAAGAGAAACCTTGTTTGTTAGAAGAAGGGTTTGTGTGCATTTGTGCAGAAACAGTTTTGTCTTCCTCCCCCCGCCCAGTATTTTCTGCCTGTTACTGCACATTGCAGGATTGTTAGTTTTGGATGCTGTTTCCCTCTGAATACAAGTCTTTATGGAGCTGCCCATAATGTTGCTCTTTTCTTTCAAGAAACACTGCTGCTAACTTAAGACAGGAAGATGTTGTGTGTTACAGGGCTGTAACGATGCCTGAATTGCAAACTGTTGTGCAACTAAAGAATGATATTGTGCAAAACAGAATGGAAAAACTGCTGCTGATGAGCACAGAAAGTTGAGGCAACGAGAAGCCCTGCTTATAGAGCAAGAGGAGAAGCTGGGTTTGAAGAACAAGCAGTAGAAAACAAGATGGGAAGACTCTGTTCCTGCAAGAGTAAATGATCCCTTAGAGCAGCCAAGGAGGCTGGTTGATGTGAACTCTGTGCAAAGTTCAGTGGAGAGTGTGCTCCAGTGTCCCGGGCGCTGCTGCTTCTTCCTGCTTCTTGTTTACCAGAAACTGGCACAATTTCAGAATAAACTTCTGAAACATCCTTGGTGGGAGAAGAATTGGGATGACAAAATACTTGTTTGCATCTAGAAAGTTATTGCTACAGCAGTAACTGTTCAAGCTAGCTGAGTGGCTGCTGCCTGGTTTTGGTTAATGTGAGGAATTGTGCTGGTGGGGAGCGAGTCCTGGGGTGGGACTGTGCAGTCCCTGTTGTGCCTCAGCGCAGTTCTCAGCATACTTCAGATGCTGCCTCTGCAAAACGATGGAATAAACTTCCGCTTTTCCCAGTAAAATGCCTGTGGTACACACATCATGCAGTTGTTTTATTCCGTCTGTACTTAACAATAACAAGGGTTGTGCAGAAAACATTCAGGGAATGGAAATGGAGAGCTGAGCCCCATCTATCCTCTGCTGCTGGAGGGTGGGAGGAAGTAGGAAAGCATGGAAAAGAGGAAAACAGCTTTGCCTGTGCCTGTTTTGATACTGAAGAGCTCTTTCCAGTGATTTGAGAAGGGGGTGGGGAGAGAACCAGATGCTCTTAGGAAGTTCATACCATTGTTAATAATGTAATTCACAGATGGTGGTGAAGGCCTTGAAGAGGCTTTCATGCAGTACTTACGCTCTGTAACAGATCATCACATAAGGGCTCACAAATAGAGATGACTTAATCCCAAGGATGAGTCTACAGTGATCTGTTTGATGGTGGCCCTGCAGATCACTGCAACCTTTTTAAACAGTTAAGAGCCTTCAGGATCCCTGAATGTTGAGCACTAGAATTGGACCAATCCCTAATTAAATTGTCAGGATAAAATGTTAGTATAGCTTTGAGACCTTTCCAATGGAAATGACTCTTACGAAATTTAAAAACAAATTCTTTTGTTCTAATACAGAAATCAATACAGGTAAAATATGAACATCAGTTTGTACAATGATATCTTGTTAAGACGCAGTTCTGCTTTTATTTCCATTTGTCTGCTTGGAGCTGGAAACAGAGTTGGTGTGTATTCTGAATAGCTGTCAATACTTTGTGACAGCTAAGGAGGATTGTGGCTTGCATGTCCTCTTGTTGAAAAAGAAGTCACTCATACCTATAAGCTTTATAGCAAATGAACAGGCTGCTGGTTTTCAGACATGTAGAATCAGAAAAGGTTTAGTTTAGCTCAAGTCTCTGCAGTTAAATTCAGTATTTGTGTGTTTGGGAGAGGCTTATTTATAAGGTCTTCGATGGCTGCTGGCCAGCTTTTTTATTTGCTATAAGCTATATAATTACAAGTATTTATCAGGAACTTGTAAGCAATACTGGCTTGCATGTGTAGCACAAGAAATCAAAAGTTTCAAATAACATGAGAACTGATCTTGGCTTTGTTGTTTGCTGCTCTCTTTTCAAGTGCAGCTTCTCCTTTTCTAAGAGACATTCCAATTGTGGGTTTTATTATTATTAACTTCTTCAAGTTTAAATTGAGTTTAGTAAATTGACTTCTTGTGATGTTTGTCATGTGATGGTTCATGAGCCCTGAAGAATGTGCTCCTGTGACTTCAGCCATGTATTTGCCCTTACCAATGCAGGCTGTATCATGTGTTCTTGTTGGTCTTGCATTTTGAGCTAAGTAGTTGAGGGGGTTGGGTGGAAAAAAAAAGGGGGGAACTAATTCAGGGCTAAGCTACCAGAAATTCTCAGACTGCTTAATTTCTGACCTTGTTCCCTAGTTAAATGCAATCCAGGATTTTCTGCCTCTTCCATAGTTTCCCAGCAATGGTTTCTGCGTTTGAACCTGGGTTTTTCTCCTACTATCCTTGTTAAAAACCAGGAAAACCCAGTGCTTTGGTAAAAGAAATATCTTGACATCTTGGGGGAAGAGATTTTTTTAATCCTCGGTGGGTGGGTGTGCTTTAACTGAGAGAGTTAGAAACTCTCTTTCTGATCCACATTTTTTGCATATATCAGCTGTGGCATCTGTACAGCAATATCTTTATTACTGCAGTAAAATGAAAAAAGTTGAAATGACCATATCTGTGCCAAGAATTTACTGTTTCTCCACAATGGCCAAAGTTTTGGAGTAGTAAAAATGCTGTCAGTGATCCTCCAGCTCCTTGTCCCACTGCCTGCCTGTGATGTCTGTGTCCAGTGGAAGCAGAGCCTTCCCAGGACTGAGGACTCACAAGGTGAGAATTCATATTAGGTTTGTTTTAAGCAGCACTTTCCAGCATTTTGGCATCCTTCTGTTTGTTTTCCTGACACCATGCAATGCTGTTTTTCATATATATATATATATATATCTATATCTCTGTATATGTATGTATGTATGTATATACACACATATATACACATACCCATACATACATATATGTATATGTGTTGCTATTGCTGTTCAATCCTCTGCATTCCCCTCTGCATTTGTGTAAATCATGTTTCAGCAGAGCTGTACTCTATACAGTTCTCATACTATTAGGGTTTTTTTGTAGTTTTTATGTCTGCGTGGGCTAAGCATTTCTTTAGATTTGAATCCAACATCAAAGTAACATTGGTTTAATACAATGTTTTTATATCACCTTTTTTCCTTCAAGTCGGGTTTTATTTTCAGCTCTGACTCTTATTTTTGCTGCATAATTTGAGACTTTTTGCTTGCTCTTCACATTGTTTTAAAAAAAACCAACCCACACACAAAACTCTGTTTTCCTTAGCTCATACAGTATTTCCACTTGGCTCAGAAGATGTGGATTTGTGAGCTGAGGGAATCCTCGTTTGGCTGGTCACCCAAGCTTTCTTCAAGAGCATTAGAAGGATCTACAGCTTAAGTTCATCAGAGGGCTGACCTGCTCTGGTTTTAATGAGATTTATTATACCTGTACCTGTCGGATTCTGTGGTTTTGATCTTCAAAATGATCTGAATAAACCTGTTAGTGAAAGCAAAACTGTTGACAGAAAACTGACTCTACTCAATCTGCCCTTTGTTAAGATTATTGATTTTTGGAATTAAAATAATATCCGTTGTGGCATTGGCATGGAACTTCTCTGTGCTGTTTTGCAAAATGCTTGTATTCATGCTTCCCTTCTTACCTCCTCCAATCCCCTCTCTCAGAAAACCACACTGATCAAACCCTGATACCGCAGTCCAGGCTTGGAGAGGGTGGAAGAAGCAAATGTAGGATGTAGGAGTTGATGGATGATTGTGTGTGAATGTTATGGATACAGCTGCATTCCTAACACATGCAGGAGAGATTGGGAGGGGTTGGTCTTGGCCAAACGTAAATGTGTATTTTCCCTTAAACTGCCTTTGTTTTTCATGAAAGCTCGACAGCATTTAGTAATTTGAGTTTTGTTAGCTTAAAAAAACTGAGAGTTCTCGATTTGCACTGAAATGAGTTCCTGTGAACTTTCAGCCTGTCAAATATCTGTGGTCCTCCAGGGCCTGGAAGGGGATCCAGAGGCACTGGAGGGGTATAGATGTGCACTGGTTATGGTTGAGTGAAGGCAGTGCTGGGGAGCAACACGAGCAGGGAGAGTGGTGTCTGGAATGAGAGTATCTGGGTCAGCCTCCGGAGCTGCAGGACACGTGAGATGCTGCTCTAGTATGGTTTAACTTCTTTCAGTTTGGTGACTTCCACAGAGGTTTAACGCAGCCCTAGAAGATGCAGGTTGACAGGCCTGCAGCGGGGGTGGCCAGTGAACACAGAGATGTGACTTGTTCCATCAAGATTTGGCGAGCCTGATGACTGGGTGATCTCTGGAGCTGTGAAGAAGAATGTGGCCTGTCAGTAACAGAACTCATCAACTTTCCTGTGCTGGCGCTGGGACTTTGGACATGCAGCACTTGAGTCTGAGACAAATGCATTGTTGGGTGTAACGCCTTTCCTTTTTTTCATTTGTACCTATTAATGGAAGCAGAGAGCATAATGTAATCTTAAAATAGCTCCTCCATGAATGCAGAAACATTCCACTTCTGACTAATTGGCCATTCAGAATGAGCATTTAAATATGCACCAGAGACCAAGCGGCAGCTTTCCATATCCGTGTGAATGGAGTTCAAAACTTGCTGCAGTGCAGAGCTGTGCAGCCTCCTTGCTTTGTCCTCTTACCCCACACACCTCACCTCAGTGTGACTGCTTTATGCTGAGAGGCAGAAAGCGTGTCCTGCTTGCTGTTTCTGGTTAGGCAGCAAGCTGAGGGGGCTGTTCGTTTTCTCTGCTCTCAAGACTGAGATCTTGGAAGCACCAGGCTGATAAACAGTCCTCAAAACCAGATTTCTCCTTCTCTTGGTTGTGAATGACCAGGAACACAAAGAGCTTGTGGTCAGAGTCCTGGCTCCAGTGCATGGCTTGGAGAGCTTGGCAAGCATCAGGGAGCCCATGTGCAGTGTTTTGACTCTGGCAGGCAGTGCCTGCTGCTCCAGAGTGTCTGGCCCAGTTTCACAGTAAGACACACAGATACACGTGGTGGCTGCAGGACCAGGATCCGTGTGGTCAGTTGTGTCGCTGACCTAAAACCTGTCCCAGCTTTAGGATTTCTCTTGCTCCTGCTCTCTGCCTGCCCAGGGGATGGTGCCAGATTACCCAGGGCTCTCTCCCAGGGAGAGTGCCACTGGAAGTGAGTAGGGTCTCACCTGTCAGAAAAAGGGCACCCTTTCACTCACCCACTTGTCCTGGCTTTCTCTGCACTACAGGAGGGAGTGAGCAAGACTCTTCTTGGGATTCCTCTGTGCCTTCACTGGGTGTGATTTTGTTTTTCTGCTGAGCAAATACACATCTTTGCTGGGTCAGACTGTTGATGTTTTGTGCGTAGTGAGAGTATCCTCGTGGTCTGCATGTGCCGGACTGCGTATGGCACTGGCCTCTCCTGGCAGGCTGAGTGCTGAGGGTGAGGGCTGGCTCCCTGTCCTAGTGCTGCCTTTTCTCTCCTGCTCAAGGGCTCAGTGCCAAGGGAGCTGCCTGGGCCAGACCAGCCAGGCAGAGTCCACAGAGGTGATTTTCTTTCACTGATCCGTGTTGCTTTTCCAAATCTCACATGGCCTATATGGCTATAATTGTAGCTCATTTAGAGCTGACCTCAAAGGCAAGTTCTCCTTTCCTCCCAAAAAAGGGAGGTTTTCACATAAGGGCTTACTCGGTTTAAGGCTGCTTTATCTTAGTGTAGCATAAACCTGTTTCTAGTTATCTTAAAGCAGAAAGCAACTAGGGGATTTGGATTGGACTGGATGATTGATTCCTGCTGATTTAAGCAATCCATAAGGAGTGCCTTTTGCCCTTACCTAGCTAATCTTGATTTCCTTTTCTGGCATAGGCAGCAGCAAGAACTTTACACTGTCTCTTGCAGTGGGACAGAGTTCTGGGAAGTGCCATACTCTGAGCGCTGGCTTCTGCAGCTCTGCTCTTCAGGTGGTTATTTATGCAAGGCGCTAGCCAAAGGGAAAGGAGAGTTTTAACTGGATTAACCTCAAGAAGAGAGTGTGGGGATTTAGGGATTAAGGAACCAAAAGCAGCCAGCAATCAGTGACTTAGAATCTGCAGTAAGAGAGCCATTCCCTATAGACTGGGAATGCAGTCCTTCCTTACCTGCACAGCGTTGAGATTGGCAGTGTTTTTACCTTTGAGATCTTGAAGAAGACGGTCTTAAGGCTGCAGGGTGTGTGTAGGGTGTTTTCTCTGAAGACTTGCATATTATTGGGAAATGTTCATAATTGGCAACCTTTTAAGAAAAAACCAGTGAAGCACTGAGTGCTTAGATGAGATCTCAGACCTGGCACTCAGAAGGTATGTCAGTGGCTTGCTCCAATATAATGAGAACATCTGGTTTCCATAGACTTGTAACTCTTGTAGCTTCGTGCACTCCACTTTTACACCTTCTGCCCTTGCCTTAAAGTGTTTTGGTTGTCCCATATATTTTTTTCCACTGATGCTGTTACGTATCCCCTGCAGGGAAAATCCTGCTAGATTACCGGATTGATAGAAAGATTTGGAGGCGCGGGAGAGATCAACAAAAACCTGTTACTAAGGAGACACGAGTTTTAGCATTGAGTCTCTAATGGCCAGTCTGCCGAAGGGGAAACAGATGGCACAAAGGAGGCTGGGATTATACAGACAAGTACCACAGGGCTGCAAATCTGATACATCCATTGAACTTCCTGGGGTCAGTTCACAAATCCGGGCTTGTGCCAAGACTAATGTGGTTCCTTTGCCTTTGGCACTGTGTTTCTGTCCTTCTGTTAAAGGCTGTTCTGGACAGTGGGCTTCTGCCTCAGCCATTCCTGCCCCAGGGAACAGCCAGGTTTGCCACAGAGTGAGAGCAAGTGGCTGTATGGAAGTGTGTCCCTTTGACAGGTCCGGCTGTACCCACTGCATCAAATCCAATCAAATCCCATGCAATCCTGCATTCTGCTTGAGTATAGCTTCTTTCCTGTTACAGATGCACTCCTGTAGAAAAGTGACTTCTGTCCTGGGAGAATGGGAGGATAGATGGTGGCCACAGTCGCTCCTAGGTTTTGACACAGCCTGGCCTTTATTGCAATATAATGTTTCGCAGAGGCTTAAATTTCAGGAGTGATGCTCCCAGCTGTGTGCTGCTCACTGGGCACCTGCTTCCCTGGCTCCTGCCTGCTCCAGAGAGACGTGACACGACACTGCTGGTCTGGACTGAGCAGTGGGTAAATAAGCAAAAGCAGAATTTATCCTGGCTGAGGAGAAACAGTGCTGGAGTCACTTTTACAAGAGGCTAATTAACATCTGGTTTTGTATTTAACTTTCAGGCTCTAGAGAGCGTTGCAGTAAACAGGACACTGATTCGTTAATAGTGGGAGAGTGCTAAATGACTACAGTGCTAGAATTAATAGTTTGACAGCATATCCTCTTCTCCTTTTCTCTCCTCCCACAGCAATTTGGACTGATACCCAAATAAACAATAACAAATAGATTTTTGGAGGAGCTGGCTGGGAGAAATAACAAAAGTCAAGGGGCACTCGTTATGCAACATTGTTCTGCTAGTATTTGACTCATCCAGAAAACCCTGTTCTACTCCCTAGCTTCATTTTCTTTTTCCTTTTTTTTTCCTTCAGCCGCTCTTGAGGTGTCTTATTTGCTTCCTTGCTTTTGGTTCCTCAGAAACTCCTTATACCCTTGGATCTCCAGTTGCTGTAGGCATGGAGTGCTGGAAGAGTGTGGGCAGAGCTCTATTGTAGAGAAACAGCGCACGAGAGCCTATAAACCAGCTTGTGTTAGGCAAGAAAATTGCTCTGGCTTTAATTCCAGCCATATGAGACTAATACCTGGGTGTATTTTGTGAAGAATTGAGTGATTCTGAGTAGTTTATAACCATTATGTCCCAGTTCTAGCAGCAGCAGTCCCCTGCCAGAAGTGGGGCAGCTGGGAGGCTGTTGTGCACCCCGGGGACGGCGGATGTGAACAAGGAGTACGCTCTGTACCTTGTGATTCTCTCTGCAGTGTCTTGCCAGGGAATATCTTCAGGCGTTCCTTTCCCTCTGCTCTCCACAGACTCTGCTTTGTGTCTTGCATGCACAGAAAGCTGTCCCAGCAATTCCTTTTGAAGTTTTGCCTGAAACACTTGGGGGTTTTTCCTTACCCAAACCGAGGCTAGAGGTGAAGGGACTTTGCTGCCAATTCCTCTTCTGATCTAGAGTCTAAACTCCTGCTGTTAAAGCTCTACCAAGCCACTTCTGTTCTAGATATGTCACTGCAATAGAGCAGAGCCTCCCCGGCTGTGCTCCTGCTTGAATCCAGGGTTACGCAATAGCAGCGTGCGAGTGCCAACGCAGATGCTGCTGCATCCAGACACGCTGTACAATGTAGTTGCTTGGATACCCCCTTTTTTTTGTTATTTTTCTCACAAATGCTAGGTAATAATTTGCAGCTCGTAATTATAGCGCTGAACACAGATTCAGGTTAAGCAATGTAAGGAATTTGAAATATTAATGATTTCCTCTCTGTTTTTTAAAGGTCGGGCATTGTGGAATTTGAAAAGGCTGAGTGTTGCTCTGCTCCCTTTTCAGAGTCTTTATTTCATCTTCATAAGTGTTTAATAACTTCCCCCTTTGAGAATATCTTTCATCGAGAAAATCAACTCTTAATTATTGATGTGATGTGCCAAGGGGCCTGAGTGGCCTTGGTGCTGGTGCTTATATTTTGGGTAGGTCACGAAGATTTCTGCGCTGCTCCTGATTCTCTCTGTTGTGTGTTCCTTACGTCAAGAGGAGATTTTACAGGGACTCACAGGGATTGGATCTTGGAGGAGCTGAGTGGGTGAGAGTCTCCTGTAGCATTCTGGCAGGGAGAAGGATGCTTTTATGTTACAGGCAGCCCCTGGGCTCTACAAGCTGGTGTGGGGTGAAGGTGCAGCTGAAACGTGCCTCAGAGCTGGCTGCGTGTGCTTCCATCTGTGGAGTTTGAGGCAAGATGTCAAAATTAAAAACCTGTGCCTGGTTATGCTGCTGCTGACCAGGAATTAGACTTTTAACAAGAGGGCTGTGCTGGCACAGCTTCATTTTATGGACACAGAATGAGGAGTGGTATCCAAATAGCTCTATTCTTGTTCCATTATGGGAATTATATATTCCATGTATGTTGCAGGTGGATCAGCATTGTTTTAGTGACCCTACTATACATTCTGGAAAAAGTCAGAGCTTTGGAGTTACAACTTGATCAGAGCCCTAGAATAACTCCCTGATTTTTAATGGAGATAACTGCTGCAGGGATACAAATGAGTGTGCACCAAGGTAAACTAGATGCGAACAGGAAGATAGCTGATTGCAAGACAAAGACCCTTCCCTTTGCCATGTACCTCCCTTCCTTCCACCCTCCTCCTCCTAAAATAACCTTTCAGCATGAGTGAAAACCAAATATTTTCCTCTTTTAAAAGCACTTTAAAATGTTTGTTCATGTCAATGGGAAAGTAATTTAACCCAGAAGCTGGTGTGGTGTATCTGCCATGTCTGATCTAGGTCCTTATTCCTTCTAATGCTTTCCTATTGCTCATGGATGATAAAAGATTATCAGCTGCACTTCCAGGTCTCCAACTTCCCTGCATATGGCTCATTAGCCAGTTTGCTTTTCAGGCTCTCTCAATCTTGTTTAATTCTAGCTGCCACTTCTTTAATGCAGCAGTTGAGGAGAGTCTCTCTCTCTCCAGCTGGAAACAGGCCCAGCTTCTGAGGTGAAGATGTTGGCCCTGTGGGTGAGGAGGTGCATGGCCAGGGCTGCTCTGGAAGCTCTGGAGGGCATTGGGAGGTTGAGTAAGGTCTGTGTTTTAACAGGTAGTGACGGGAGAGGGTCTGAGGTGTGAATGTCCATCCTGCATAATTGCAGAGGGACAATTTCATGCATGTAAATGTGTCAGCCTGCATGAGTGGATAATGAACGGCTGCTCGTTGTGGTAACCTGTGGAGCTGGGATTTCATTTTAATCACAGACTGTTGGTTGTGTAGAAGCCCTGCCCTGAGATTCACCAGTGTACACATGCATATCTTTGACTTGGTCTTGGTCAAACTGTACCCTTGACGTCAGCAACAGTTCCCAGTATGAAAACTGGAGTTCCACTGCCTGTGTTTATACAGCCAGTGAGTCCTCTCACACTTGGCCCATCAACATAAGCATTTGTTATTGTTCTAGGGAAACAAATGCGCCTAGGTTCTAAGATTTCTAGAGGACAACGTCATTAACTTTGCCTAAAAGGAGATTAAGGAGGTACCTTTAGGGTTCTGGCAGGCATTAAATCCAGTAAAGCATCATAATTACATTAAATACCTGTCTTTTCTGTCACACTTGCACAATGCTGAAAGGCCTTCTGAAAGTCAGGGGGAAGGTCTATTCAGGGAGAAAATAGTTCTGCTGGGTTTTTTCCTTACTGTCTGTAAGTGGCTAGAGATTATGTACTACTTCACAGTTTTAGAGAGAGAAGTTATATTAATACACGTTTAGTGCAGGGATTTTTAAAGTGAATATATATCTACAGTGTATAGGGTTTTTTTCTCCCCCTTAGGTGGGTCTCTGATTAAGGCAAAAGCTGTTGTATTCCCCATTAGGCAGGCTGATTTCACAGCAGAAATTCAGTTGACAGTAATCTGGTTTTTAATCTGTTCTTGTGGTGTAGTGTAGCAGGCTGTGTCACACTGTATTTCTCATCCTAACTCTTGTTGTACCAGTTGCAGGCTTGTAATTTTTGTCTTGAAGTGTCTGAGTTTTAATTCTGCAGTTTTTAGTGAGTGCTAATCTAAACAAGGTTTGCATAAATCTCTTCGTTCCAGCGGAAAGATGAAAGCTTTGATAAGGAACTTGTTTTTCTCTCTCTCCCGAGCAGGAGCACAATGTCTTTGACCTAAATATACCAATTACTGACATAGAAAATTGATACAGAAAACAATCCGGAAGGAATGCCAATGTCTGAATGAACACTTGGCTGCAGAAAGCAACTGCTTATCTGGAACCTCAAATCCAGAAGAAATGTGAGGAGGAAAACAGCATTCCTTAAAACATTTCATGCAAATAGTGAGGGGTGGGAGAGCAATGGCTGGAGAAATGCTTGTTTATCCTCTATATGCCTCTGGAGAGGTAAAAGCACTATGCAAAACACAGTGCAGTTCTCCCCTTTCCCGTTTGTGGCCTCGTTAGCTCAGCTCAGCTTTTTGAAGAACTTTTATGTCAAACTTAAAGGCTTCCTGGTAGCAGCTTCTGTTTTAAAATGTGTTTGATGGCAAATGTAAGTATTTAAAAAAATAGAGCTTCCTCTCTAGAGCATGCTAGGTGACTTTATTAATTAGTTTCATATTTTTTATTCATAGTTAAGGTTAACCATTTCCAGAGACCAAGGGACTCTGAAGTGAACTGGTTTTCAGTTCAGCTTTGAGACCTATCCTCTATTAGTGAGTACTTGGTACATTGTACATTGCTACCACATTGATGGTTTCCAAAATACACTGAGTAAATTGGTTCACACCAACTGCTGCAGATTACTGGTTGGTTTTGTTCTCCATGTTGTAGCTGTGGAATTCACAGACTCTGGCTGCCCATTTTTTTGGTAGTCAAATCACCCTTTTTAGTACCAAACTGCTACTAGACCTGGTGAGACTGGAAATGGTACCCATTATGATTGTGCATCTCCCCTCAACCTCCAGAAGCTCTACCTGGTAAATTATGTGTAGTCCTGGGCTTCTTGCAAAAAACAAGGGAACATTTTATCAGCCCGGGTTTTGGAGTCAGCCCTTGTTTCGTTTTCCCAGGCAGTGTTGTTGCTGGCACTTCAGCCATACTACAAATGCAGCATGTGTGGGCTTTTTGCTCACACAGTTTATTTAAGAGATTGATACAACTCAAGACTACTGCAGGAAAGTCCCTCTGCTACAGAAATGTGTAATAGATATTTGGCAATGCGACTCGTAAAACATTTGTTTTGCTTTGTTTCAGCAGATGATTTGAGATTATTGATAGGACCAGCTCTGTGCAGGGTGTGCTGTTGAACAGGAATCTGTCAAATATTTCATCTTGGAAAGCTTTGAACTTCAGTTCTGTGTGATGTCCATGCACAGATCCTGATCCCTTGGACTTCAGAAGCCTCTGCTGAGTTGCTTCTTTGAGCATCTGGTGCCAGTTTTGTGCAGATGTTGGCTACTCCAGGGCATCTCCACTGTCACCACGTGTCTGTGTCGGGAGTTGAGTTGAGCCCTAAGGAATCTGATTGTCCAGTGGATGCTCTTATCTCTCTGTGCCTTGTGTTGCATTCAGAGAGAGGCTGTGGCTGCAGCAGTGGCACCCCCTGCAAGACTTGACCAGACTGGGTTATCTGTGGTTGGGAAATAGTTGTGGGAGGGTGGCTTTTGTACTGACTTGCTTAACATTTGCTGGCACACGAGGAGAGCTCCCGTATGGAGAAGCGTGCAGTGCTCTGTGTGGCTGGAGCCCAAACAAAGGGACACTGGGACATTGGTGGATGCTGTGAAAGGAGCATTTGCATGGTTTAACGACTGGATCAGCGCCTGTATGCACAGCCTCTGATTTGACTGAAGCAGCTGCCTTCTTCCCAGCAAAGGTCATGTTCGGCTCAGGGCACTTAGTGTGTGTCTGAACAACTGGATGGGATCTAGCCAGGGAAAGAGTAGGCAGGGAGCTAGGAGACTGCTTATTTAATTACAGTCCTTTGCTTTGTAGTACCTCCTTTGAGACTGAGTCCAGAGCTGTCCACATGGTGGTTTGACCATGTCAAATGAAAAAGCCCCTCTGATGGCATGGATACATCTGAATTGCTGTGGATTTGGAGGATCTATATTAACTCATTTTCTGTTGTATAAATAAGTCAAGATTTAGAAAACAAATAAAGGGAGAGAAGTTCTGTAATGTCTGAAGTGTTCACCTCACAGCTACAAGCAAAATGTTGACTTATGGGGTGAAAACTGTCTTAGTTGTTGGTGCTCTCTTGATATTGCTGGCTGTGACCACTCCTGATAAAAACACTTCCCAGGCATTGTCTATACAGTCAGGTATGTTGGCATAAAATCATACATAGCCAGCAGTTATTAAAGGGAAATTTTTTTATGGTTTGAAAGATGTATTTTTAGGGTGTAGTCTGTGTGAAATGTTCCTTGGTTAATAGAAATGTAGTGATTATTAGGCGCATGACTTAGGCTAATAATCATATCTTACAGTACAAGAACTTGCTGTGATGTTCCTAATGTTAAATCCAGGCAGACAGCTCCAGTCCCTGTACGTAAGAGTGAAGATTGAATCTTGTTTATCATTACATCAGTCTGCAAAAAGGGGATTTATAAGAGCAGAATTGTTTGCATGACATGGAGTGACTCCCATTGTATAGAAAAGAACAGCACTCCAAAATTTCTCTCCTCTCCCTTGCCCTTTTGATGACAGATAGTTGGCAGTGGATCAAAGCATAAACAGGATTAATGTTTTGCATATTCTGTCCTACATGGCCTGAAAGGAGCAGAGATGGAATTTTTCATCTTTCACTTTAAACTGCATTTAATATCGTGGCCTAGTTTAGAGCTATGCGACTCATTCCTTCCATTTCCCCTGAGGCCTCTGTTTCTGGTCAAGGAAAGCAGGGCATGACTCCCTCTGGAGCTCATCAGTGCTGCTCAGCTTCCTCCTCCGTGCAGGCTGGTGGAGGAGGCTGGTTTGAGGCTGCAGGAATCCAGCATCAGGAATCTCCAAGGAGCGTTTGTGGAAGCTGCCATCTCTTGGGTCTGTCGCTGTGGTCACATCACAGGTGCTGCAGGGCTCGGGGAACCCGGGCCTGGGGCAGCATCCAAGGTTTTTGGCACCACCTGTGCAAAGGCAGCTGTGAAAGCTGGAGTGGTGTCACACGTCACACCTCCAGATGGCTGGATTCACTAGCCAGGGATGCTGTCCGAGCATGTTCCTTCTCAGAGATGTCCTCAGAAAGGAATGTTTGATCTGCATCTTGGCTGATGAATTGTCGTACTGGCAGCAGTACTTCTCCACCTTTGGAAGTACTCTGAAGAAGGCGAAAAAGCTTGAAGCTGCTGGTTTTTGGGGTCGGCTCAGCGCTGGAGCCGTGTCCCGCTGGAGCCGTTTTCTCCCTGGAGCGGCTCCTGAGCGGGCACATCCCTGTCCTGCCCTCCCCTCTAGCGGGAAGAAGCGTCGTTGCAGCCGCCTGGGCTCCAGTCACGGGGATTTGGGAGATGTTTTGTGGCTGGAGGATTTTATAGTGACCGGAGCACAGCGGGAATGGCAGCAGGGACTTGGGGAGGGATATGTGAAATACGAGAGCGTTGGCTGTATCTTCTTGCACGCCCTGTGTCCACGTTATCATGGGTGTATTTGCAGAGGAGACAGTGGATTGGGTGAAGATGGTTCAGATGCCTGCATCTGACCACTCTGTAAATCCAGGACAAATCATGAGGTCCAGGGAAGGAGTAGGCTGCAGGCTGGTCAGAGTTGCTGATGAGAAGAGGAGGCTGCTGAAGGTTAGTTTTATTCCATACAGCATCCAAGGTACTGGCAATGGGTGTCTTGCTCAAATCACACTTGTCTACAGTTCTGTTTTCATAGTCAGTTATATTCTGAGTAAATGTGCTCCTCACACAAACCTGCTACATTTATGTCTGATATCAAAGAGATGCAAGAGCTTCAGCAGAGACAGATGGTGATTAATTGGGCCATGTCTGGCCTCCTCCACACTGAGCTCTGGAGGGTTGAATTTTGAGGGGAGCTAAGATAATGATCTGCATATTTCAGGATCTTCTACTGTCATTTGTGGGACTTTTGGCTATGGCACACCAGGCTTGCCAATTGCTGTGACAAGGATTTTTCTTGGCAGGTAGAAGCGGCCATTCATTATAATACTAAAAATGTTTGCGTAGCTTGAGTTTCTGAGCAGTGCAAAAGAGTCTTCAAGTGCTCTTTCAGTTGTTTTGTGTTACTGTGGAGTTTGAGGAACTTGTTCTCTAGCTAAATACACACTTTTTATTCAAAAAGTCCATCACATCTTTAGCAATACTGCATATAATGAAACATCTTCCCCTCCCATCTGACCTCTTCCTCTTGCCCCGGCAAGTCACCTTCGTGTAAACCCACAGAGAACTCAATCAGAGCTTATGCTGTGGCAGGATTGCCTGCACTTTCCAGTGCTGGGCTGAGAAATGAAAATACACTCTCCTGGGAAATGTTAGTAATTAGGATTACAAGTCTTCAAGGACTTTGCTCCCTGGTCTTAAAAAGCTGCTGCTCCTCCCATGGCTGCTCTTCATCAGCACCTTGTGAATGATGCAACAGCTCCTTTGCTGTTGACTGTGGAGTTCATTGATGTTTTCCTCTTGAAAGGGTCAGGAATGCTGCCTCCCTTATCGAGTTGGTGAGCCAATTTTCAGGTATGATGGGTAGATGGTATTTCTGCCAGCTCTTGTTTGTTGTAGATCGTCCACAGGTTTTAGCTTGAATTTGTGGTTGCAGGTGGCTCCAAGTGAATGGCTTTATATTGCAGTGGTGCTCTAGTTCTGTTCTTAGAAATAGAAGACCAGTAGCAAGCAGCATTTTCTAGTTATTCTCATATATCACAGATTCAGATCATTGAAATAAAAGAGAATATCCAGCAGGAGTGCCTGCATCTTACTCTGACTAAAAAGTGAGCTAAATTGGACCTTTGCACCCAGTAAGCACAAAGAGTGTAGCTCAAAAGAGTTCAGAAGAGCTGTACAGTCTCCCCTGGAATTGTTTATGGGAGAACATCCTTGGAGCCTATAGCAGAGGAGTCTGGGCCAGGAGCAGTGCTGGGAAGGAGAGCACTTTCACTGTGTCACTGCACATCCAGCATCATCCTTGTGAGAAACGCTCCCAGAGGGGCACAGGTCTCTTGCTTGGTTGTGGTTTGAAACCACCATTCAAAAGGAGACCTGCAGGAGAGAAGCCCAGAGCAACCAGGAACAAAATTATCTTTTTCCTTCCTCTGTCTGAACTCTGGTTTTCATGAGATGCCCTCGCCCTGACAAACCCTCGGTATGTTTCAAAATGCTTTTTCTCTGCAAACCTGCATGAACATAATAAGTTCTCAGTAATAAAACAGATCCTGTACCCTATCTCCAGTGCCTGGCAGGGCGTATGTAAATGTACTGTGAAGCAGAATTAATTGCTGAGATCTCTCTGCTGAGGTATTGCTTTGGGCTGTAGTAGGTAGGCCTAGTAAAATTCCACAGCACATTAGAGATTGTGCATATTAATATCTCATCTAAAGCAGTATAATATGTCAAATTTCTCCTTTCTAGTCATATCTGTGCTCACCCAGTCCTATTTGCCAGGTTTATGACTTGCTGGTTTTGTGGATCTTTACACTTGATTGCTGACACTGGACTATGAATTAATATGATCTCTATAAAGGTAATAAAAATGCAGAGATTTTTGCCCAGAAGTGAACTATGTGTTTGGCTCCTGGCCTGCCTTGTTTGGCAGGGGTCACTGGAAGCCCCTACAAAAGCATGCAAAATCCTGCAGGGGCAAAAATTCCTGTAATGCTGAGTTTTTAAAAGGCTTTTGGGAGAACATGAAGTGACAGCTGAGCAGAAAGTGAGTTCCTCTCCAGTGACAGCTGCATGCAGGAGCAGAGAGAGCTCCCCTTGCCTTACACAATCACACCAGTGAAATGCAAGCCTTTGTTTCTGCATATAGTAAAACATATTAATGTTTTTCTCCTTTCCTTATGTATGCAGGAGGCAGACAGTGGGGAAGAAGAATGCCGGTCCCAGCCTAGAAGGTAAGATTGTCACTTGAGGCTCACGAGAGTCCTCGGGGATGTCTTCCTGTGTGGAATGTTCCACAGGGCTTTTGTTGTTCCTCTGGCATGTCCTGCAAACATGCATCACTTTCTGCCTGTTGTTGATGTTGCACAACTGTCTTATGTGAGTTTTACTGAAAAATGGGTTTAACTGTGGCCTAAATGATGCTCCCACTAAAAGCATTGCGGCAGCAGGAAATGGAAAAAGTCAGATTGCACACTAAAAAATATAAATGGGGAACATTTGGCAAAGGTCAGTGAATATATTCTCCAAACTGCTGTTTCTGTAGCTCCCTCCAGTGTCCTGTGTTGCTCCTCAGGATTTAGTCCACCATCAGAGTATTCTGAGAGGCACAACCAGAGTAATAAACTCTTTTTCTCTGGTTAAAAAGTTCCTGTTGCCATCAAGGGTGATCCTGATCCCTACAGGATCACCTGCTGCTTAAATGGCACATTCAGTGGATGTGTGGATATTTGCTGCTGATGCAAATAGTCAAACGTGCCCCAGAATTAGGAGAACACTGAGAATTCACAGGGAATTTTTTGTTTATTTGGGATTGTTTTGCAGGGAGGTGTTCACCTCTTGTAAATGCCGGTTTCAGTTGCTCCAGGAAGAACTTTTTTTTTGGTAAATGTTATTTGCTAAAAAACATTGAAACTCAGCTGATTGAACACTGACAAGTATTAATGGTGATTTTTATCATGTAGGTATAGTCTGAAGGGTAAGACTTCTTGGGGACTTGTAAGCTTTGTCTCCTTTCCTCCAAGCCATCAAAAGAATTATTTCAGCTGAACTTAATAAAAGCAAAAATTGTATATACTGGGTGACTTCTCCAATGGCAGGAGCACTCTCTTGGCTTTAAATGTTGCGGTCAGATTTTGTGAAAGGCTTAAAATTCCCTCCAGAGGGAGTAAAGGGGAAGTGAAGGTGAAATGGTTCTCCCTTTATGAACTCTCTGACTGTTACAGTTCTTCGCTTAATGCTGTTTGTGTGAGTAAGTAGCAACAGAAGCCATAATATCTAGTGTTTAATATACTTGAACAAGATCTGGGCTTTGCATTTTGGGGCCAACTTGGATGAATCTGCAGAAGAAAACGCTGTCCTGGTTGCACATTCCCATGATTTCACTGTAGTTCTGTGATTCTGTGGCTCAGGGAGGGTGACTGCCCTGTTTACTTCATTCTTCTAGCCCAAAATGATGATTTAAGAATTGCTGTTTGTTCGTTTTACAGCTTTCATGAGTGAGAGGAAAGCTGGAAAGCACAATTCCCGAAGGCTCGAATTGAACTCAGCTAAACTCCGATTTTTCATTTCACTCCTGGCCTTCCAGCAGTCACAAGATCAACTCATGACTTGATCTCAGTATACATAATGTATTGGAAGGGATGGGAGGTATTTAATTGTTGTGGGCACTTAGCAACAATTGTAGGTTAGGTCTGAAACGAGCATTTTTAAAATATATTTCAAATAACTTCCTGGGGCAGGAAATGATAACCCGCTGTTGATGTGGTGATCCGAGCTCCATGACTCCTGTTACTGGGGTCACAAAGCCAACTAAAACCAAGCTCCTTCTGGGGGAAAACGAGGGGGTGAGTGTTAAATATGTTTGATTACAGTAGGATAAAAATAATAGAGTCAGATGGGGTAAATAGTGAACCTGGAATCCTGCTGTGGAGGATCAGCAGATGTCCATAAACAGCTCCTGGGTATATCTAATCCCCAGTTTTCACAGGAACATAGCAAGCAGCAGCTATTAAAAATGCAGACAGTAAAAAGGCTACCGAGTGAGTTTGGCTTAAAAGGCAAGGTGTGTTTCCAGCTGCAGTGTCACTGAGGCAGTGCTCTGCAGCAGCCTCACATTCCTCCCTGCCTGCCTGGGCAGGGCCCCGTTCCCCTGAGCCTTCATTCAGGTGACCTGGCTGGAGCTACAGTCAGTGGTCAGTGTTTGGGGTGGGATTTTTTTTGCTGTTTGTAAAATTCTTCTGGTGAGGAGACCTTTTGTCTCCTGCGGGCATGGAAAATGTGTTCACATGCTACCTCAGTGTGTCAGGCATCAGGCATGTCCAAACTCATCCTGTTAACTGGACACTGAAGCCAGGAGTACTCCTGTGGTAGGACTAAAAGTGTGTTTGCATTAATAAAATGACTTTTCAAAGGTTATTAAATTGGATCTTAGTGCACAAAGGTGTTAATGCTTGCAAGGGAGTTAGTGAAGGCCTAAGCATAAGCACATGGACTTGTTTGGTGTCAGAAGATTTTTGCAGTTGACAATCATTGGGTAGAGCCTTCATTTCCATTCTTGTGTTCCTGTGTCTCTGCACAGCTTGGGGATTGCTGTCTCAGAAGAAATGTCACACTCAGATCCAGCTCAACAGCACTGCTAATCCTGTGGTTAGCAAAATCTAGATATCTTAAGATCATTATACTTAAAGAAAATGATCTGTCTGTTTGCTGGCATGAGCTTTTTAAGATCTAACACCAGAGAGGCCTGTGAGTGCCTGGCCTGGGTCTCACAGACAAGGGAGAACTGTGTGAAAATGTTGTTTCAACTTAAACCTGCTCTACAGAGCAGTCAAATAACCTGACAAGTCTACACTCGCCAGCACCATCATGGAGTGAGGAGCTTTCTGCTTTGGGAATTAGCGGAATCTGCTTAAAGCTTTCCTCCAAAAGATGGAAAGACCTATCAGAGTGCAGAAAGAGAGTTCCTGTGCACTCAGAAATCATCCTTGGAAGGTGCTTGAAATGGCATTTCCTGTCAAACTCTTTCATGTTCATGCAAAGAGAAATGGTTTGTTTTCCTACTGAGGAAAGTATTTGGGCATAGTGAACACAGACCTAATTTCTATAAAGATTTCTATCTGTTACTAAAAACCCCAGCAAATTAATGCTGTGAATATCTGAAGCTGAACAAATAGGTGAAACCAGCTTGGCTTCTGGAATATTTTTGCTCACACCTAAGCCCTGCTCCAGGGGAAGCCCAGGGGGGTCTCTGTGTCCAGCTGGAGCTGTGACCATTCATGCAGTTTATGGGTGAGATCCCCAAAGCCCTGACACAGATCCAGGTTCTTGCTCTGGAGTCCCTGATCAAGCCAGTCCTTGTCACTCTCGCTTAATGGGACCAAGACAGTGCTGCATAAGCAGATGTCCTGAACAATCTATTTATTACATTTATTACCTTCATTGCTGTGTTCTGACATTTTTATTAGGCTGTCTGGAAGCTGTGGAGCTAACTGGCCTGCACATCTCTCCTGTCCCCAGACATGCTGCTGCCACGCTGAACACACTCTTAATGGAGCATCTGTGTTAACGAGCTCTTTGCAGCATCCCGAGGTTGTTAAAATTTACCTAAAATGCACATGTATTGAGCTGTGAGTTGTGTTTACACCCGCTGAGGTATTGACATTCAGGTTTTGTGTGCTCTGTGCCAAGGTTGCAAGGATTCAGCATCTTTGTTTTGCTGATGAACGACATCTCTGGGGCCCGGGGCAGCACCGGTGCTGCAGCTGCATTGGATTTGCTGTCAGGATCTGCCACTTGCTTTTCGGGTTTTATGGTTTAAATGGCGCCTCTATTTCCACACTATCATGATTTTACCACTTCTGTGTGCCTTGAAACTGCTCTGGTTGCTGAAATGCAGCATTTGAGGCTGCTCAGTAACTGCTGCATATAAAATTGGGTGAGCTGTATTGCCTAGCGAGGCTGTTGGGGACTTCAGAGGGATTCTTTGAACTTTTATGGCCTGGCAGTGGGTCAGACTGAAGTCCATTTGCTCAGGTAAAGCTGAGGAGCCTGTCATTCCCTTCAGGTGCCACAGAAAGTGATTACATCCTGCTTGAAATCTGAGGCTTGTTACCTGAAAATGTTCTCAGAAAGTGCTTGTCCTCCTCTCTTCAAGTGGGGGCAAGACTGTGGTGTTGCATTATAATTTAAAAAGAAAAAAAAAAACCCACACTTTTTGCAGCACAAGTATGGTTACCTTCTGGTTTGTTTTTTTTCAGTCAAAATAGTTCCTTCCAGGAGTGAACTGGGAAGGAAAGCAAATCAGATTATTGCCATGATAACAGTTGGATGTGCCAAGATGCCTCAAGGTCTCAAGCTGTGAGTAAATGCCTTTGTTTTAGGAGCGGAAGACCACAGTCTGATGCAGGAGCTGATGGTTTATAGCAGTATAAAAGTTGTTTCTCAAACAGTAAGTGGAATAGGTGCATTTTCTTCCTTCTACAGGGCAGCAGCTCAATAAACTGTAAGCCGACCTGTTTGATTTTTAAACCGAGACCCATTGTAAGATGTATGTTAGCCCCTGTGAGAAGGAGGGGGGTGACCGTGATACTGAATTGACTGCACTTCCAAAGGCTCCTTCGCACTCCACACTGAGATGTGTGGATTTGCAGTATCCTGTGACTGCTGTGACTTTTGGAGATGTGTATCATTACCATTTGGTGCTCCTGGGGCAGGCTCCTGGCACTCCTGGTTATCCCTGTCTGGTGTTACAAGAGGCACTTCCAAAAGCCATGTGCTGAGAGCTCTGGCAACTGAATCTTCCTTGTGCTGCCTTTGCTTGCTGCTGCAGCTGCCAAACATTTACTGTGTTGGTACTTGAACAGTAGCTGGGTCTTTCATGGGTGTGCAAGACAGTTTGTTAACTCCAGATCTTGAGTAAGAAGGGACTGTGTGTGTGGTGTACAGGAAAACTTGTGTTTATCCATGCCGGAGATTACTAAGCTCTTGTAGTATGAACCTTATCTCTAGAATGTGTTTCCTGAATTCATCTTTCTGTCTTTCCTTTCAGTGACAGCTCAGCCTCTCTGTGGCATTTACTGCAGCTGCTTGGGGAGAGTGTAATGCTGAGATAAAGAATAGTTCTGGTCATCTGCCAGCTTTGCTGACCCCCAGAAAAAGTTCTGGGGGCCACGATTCATTACAGTGGCCTTCATTTTTGAATTAGCAGCTCTTTTATCACCAAACTGTGAGCAAAGGTATTGAACTGGCAATAAAATTTGGGTTTATTAGATTAGTAACAGGTATCTGCAGGGCTAGTTCACTGCAAGGCCTGTGTTTGTGGTTACAACATGTTCAGTCCAGTCTGATTACATACCTGTGGATCACAATAATGTGTGAGATGATTTCAGGTGTGATCTTCAGGCTGAAGGATCAAGCAGAGTAATATCATTGTGTTGCCATATTACCAGGTAAACACAGGGAGCTCACTCAAAATCTGAATGCTTATGAAAAGTGGTTTTGAATTTGTCATTCTAAGCGTGTGAACAGAGGAGAATGAGGAACAGGGCAAGGACAAACTGGGAAGTAAAAGGAATGAAGGTGTGTCAGATCCTTCAGCTACTGAATGGGTCTAGAATCCAGAACAGCTGCTCCCATGCACTTGTGCTCCTTCAGAGGTTCACAGAGGAGGCACTGATCAGGAGGTGCCTTAAGGATTCCATATGTGCTGCTGTCTCCTGCTGAGCATGAACCAGGTGCTCTAACCTAGAGGAATAGAAAGGGAAACTCTGAAATTCCCTTTCCTGGCCCCTTTCCTGGTAGGACACCTTCACAAGACTTCAAAGTTAAACATGAATCCTCAGAGTTTTCAGCGTTTTGTGGGTTTCAGACACTTAAATGTATTTTGATAGTCTGAGCCAGGGTTTCTGGACTCATTGCCATTCAGCTCTTTGGTATCTTTGCATCAAAAACATTCCTTTATAAAATTGGGAGAGTGGAGGATTTGACAGTTGGGAGTATTTAGATCTTTCTTTTCTACAGGTCCCTGAAATAACACATTACCTACACTGGTGCTGCTTGTGGAGACCAGGCATTGCTGCTTGTGTCCCTTTTCCTGCTTGTGTCCCTTTTCCTGCTCAGGTCCCTTCAGTCATCTCTGCTTCAGGCTCTGTAAAAGGGGTGTAATTGAGCGTTGACATCTTTGTGTCAGACCCTCTAAGATTTAATGATAAGTAAAGTAAAAAATGATTGGATGTGGAGCTGGCGAGGGAAGGGTTTAATGAACTGATAATATTGCAAAATAGGTGTTGAATTCTCAACTAGGCAGCCTAATCATCGATCATGATGGGCAGCTGACCAAAGGGCTTTAAAAGCAGGGGTTTGTTCTTTCAGTGATGCTTATCTCCCTCCCCCTGTACTTGTCTGATTTCTTTGCTCAAGAACTGGAAACAGAAATACTCTTTGACAGCTTAAATAACCAAATTTAGAATGTGGCTTCCTGTTCTGACTGGTTCTTCAGGATTAAAGTACAGTTTTGCGTGCTTTCCCTGTTCCAGCCTCCCCCTGCCTTTTTTTTTTTTTTTTGTTTTGTTTTGTTTTAACTAGATATGGGCTCCTTTATAATTACTCGGTTAAGTTTCCCTGGCTGTGTGTAATACAGCTGGTGTATATAAGCCCTGCCTTGGTGGGTGGTATGTCTGTTAATCACTGGGAAAGCTTTGTGTCTGTACTGTACTCTATCTCATTCTGCCCTGCGTGCATTGGCTTGTTTATGATCGCTGCTACTGAAATTGCTTCATGTTTTCCTGATAAATTGGGCTGCAGAACACAGAAGGCTTCGTCTCCCATGCTAAAAACATCCAGAAGGCTTTTGACAGATCAACTTCTCCTCCGAAGTGCGGAGGCAGCACTAGGAGATGAGTGCAGGAGGTGCTGCTCTCAGCCAGTCACTCTCTACCTATTTACAGGTCTGCTGCACTAATTTAAGGCTCTTTCCAGATTAATAGTCTATTTGGACCCATAATCCACTCAGACTCATCTGTGGGCTCTGTTCAATGTTTAAAGCTGCATGTCCTCACAGCAAAAAGATGACTTAACTGACTTCCCACCAAAAAAGCAGGGTCCTCAGGTCCTTTGACCCTTAAAGAGCTCAGTGTGGCTCAGATTTTTCAAGGCTACCCCTCAGCAGCCTTCTCACATCAGAGCTGATGCTGAGACAACTGCCTTTGTGAGCAAAGATTGAGGGTAGCTGCCGGTGAGAAAAACAAAGGACTTGGCCCCACCTCTGCACACGGAAATGAACTTGCTACCTCTGCTCCCTGGCTGTGCCTGTGCAAGACTCCCGTGCTGGGCCGTGGGCAGGGACACGTTGTTTTCAAAATTCTGTGACTTTTCATAAATATCACCGGAAACAGCTGTTGAACAGTAAAGAACAAACTTTCCACATGTGCAGTAAAGGTGGCTGAGCAGGCACGGCTGTGGCGCATCGCTCGGCAGGGAGAGGATGTGATGGGGGTGAGGGGGAGGTTTGTTTGTCTAACACAGCAGCTTCACAAGGTTTTTTTACAATCCCATGAAAATATGGGTCTGGGTTTTGCATTTCCTTATCGGTGACATTGATAATAATGATTGAGGGAAAAATTCCTGTATGTGACAGCCTCCCACTGTCCCCTTTACCTTGAACATGACTCATGTTACAGCTGCAGTACCTTTCATATGTGTAGGAAGAGAACATTCCTTGCTTTTGCAGAGTACCTGGACTTCAGTCCAGACAGACTTAATACCCAACCCTTCACACCCACTGGAGTTAGAAAGACTGTGACAGTATATTGTATTCATTAAAGCTCTTCAAAAAGAGAGAACTGAGGGAGGACCAAAGAAAATCTTGCTAGTAGCTGTCCTCTAAAATGAAAAGAGGTCACCAGGTCCCCATTAGTGTAGACTAAGAATTGAAGATGCCTAATAAGACAATCATGCTCCAGATTTAATCATGTAAACACATGAGCAGACACTTAGCAAGCCACGATGGGATACGAGTGGGTGGAACACGATGACACCCACATCTTTGTGTGGTCTGACAAGAAGCAGCAATTCAGCCTGAAGCTGTTGATCTTGGATGGAAACAGAAGCTTGATGAATGCCCTGTTTGCATGTGGACTATGTGCACTGACAGGACTGGGTGTCCAGCTCTGAGCATGCCTCCTGCAAGTGTCAAATCTGGCCATGCCAGTGCCAAGCCTGGCCGGAGCACTTTGTGGTGACCTGTGCACAGAGGCCTGGGCTGTACAAGGAGCAGCTCATTAGCAAGTGCTAGCCCTGTGCAGGACACAGAATTACTCTGTTACATCACTGCAAGACCAAAACGTGCTAAAATGCACCAGGGAAGTGTGGCAGCTGAAGGTATTGGTGCGAGCTGCTGTCACTGTGCAGCTTTGCAATGCAGACACCGGGGAAAACAATGACTGCATGAGTAAACAATATGTTGTCAGCCTTGTCTGCCAGACCGAGCACTACAAGTCAATATCAGAGATTTGTGCATGCATGTTCTCCTTCCACCCCCTTACATGTCTTTCCAGAGGCAGTTCTGGTAGCATTCCCTCTGCTCCCTCCTCCTGAAGTGCCTGCCCAGACGTCCCTAACACTTTATCTTAGCTTTCTTTCCACTGTGCTTCCATAACTGGTTCTAGCTGCTGCTTTAGTGCAGCAAAGATTTAGGGATGGGTGTTTTTACAATGTGTCTCACGTGCTGTATATAACTCCAGTTTATTAGTTTGTGTGCTGTTCAAAGGTTAAATGGGATCCTGCTGCTCCACAGGCTCGTGCTGTCACAGTTCTGTGTGGGGCTTGCCACCTGCTCCGCTGGGCCCTGCTGATCCCATCACCTCCCGGGGAGTGTGAAATGCCGAGGAGCACTCGGACAAGCAGTGCCCTTTTCCCTGCAGCAAAGTATAATGTCGTGCACTGGGTTGGGCAGCACTTGAGACCCCAGACAGGCGTATTTACCTCTTGTCATGCAGTGATGAATGGCTCTGCTCACATGCTCTGTTGCGGCACGGCAGTGATTTAGGCTGCTACCTGTCATCACTGCAATTTTGTGCACTTTAAATTCTTTGTGTATTTGTCCCAGCAGAGTGCACCTGCTTCCAGCCCGGAGCAGTTTCTTGGCTGTCTTGTTACCTGCTGCTTAAACTCCATCTCATGCATCTCCTTCTTTCTGCCTGCTCCTTGCTCTTGCATGCTGAGAGATGGAGTTACTGGGTCGAACCTTTTACTCACGTCTAAACACAGGGTTAAACTTTGACAAAGAAATAGAGTTGTTCCTTAAGTCAGATGTTAAAATGATATGAAAATAACACGGCACTTAGTGCTGTCATCTAGTTGACAAAGTGGTGGTGATGGGTCAAAGATTTGACTTGATCTTGGAGGACTTTTCCAGCCTTAATGATTCTCTGAGTGTACACAAATGGACAGTGGGAACTGAAATGCTAATCTCACTAACATGTACCTGAAGGCAGTGCCAGGCTCAGGCTGGGGTTTCAGTCTTTATGGCAACAAACCCAGGTTCAAATAGCTTTTATTAGTGAAGATTTCAAGATATTAACTTATTTGAGGGTTTCCTACTTCTGTTCTCTAAAGGTTCGAAAAGGAAAAAGATAGGATATTTCTGACATCATTTAGTTCCCTGGCATATGGAGATGCAGTGCATGATTGTATTAATCCAGGGCTAATTCATTTACAAATCTATTATCCATATGTTATGAGTAGCTGTTTGTAGTTAATGACTGCACTTGTTTTCAGCAGCTTTTAAGGGCTTGCCTTGTAATGTTGGTTGCATGTAAGAAATCTGACATGTCTGGACAGTACCTAAGTACATTTAGTCTTCTGCAATGCTTGAATAAAGCCCTTAAGTTATTAATTAGAATAGAACAGAAGTTCTGGGCTTGTTTTTCAGTCTGTGAATGTATGGTATGTGTTACTACTGAATTTGAGGTTCTTGCCAGTGTCTTGACCTCTGGAAGGATTGAGTTACCCTCCATTTCTTAATGTCCCGATTTTTCCATTGCTTCTTGCAACTGACTTCATTTCTGCCTAACAAAATGATTTTTTTTGGCATTGCAGCAAGCTGGCACTGCATTTTCTTTACAGCTGTGAGGCACCATTACCAGAGCTGCGCTCTTGGCTATATAAGATGACATTGCTTAAATTAATGCAACCAAACAATATCTAAGCAAAACTTGCAGAATCACAAATTCCACTACTTTGCTCTTTTCTCTACCTGTCCCTGAAGTGAGGATGGTCAAGACCTTTCAGACAAATGTCTTCTTGCTTTTGTCAAGTCTCCTATCAAGACCTGAAGTGGTTGCCCATCACACTGTGTTGGTTTTTTCAACCCCTCTCTGCTTCTCTGAAAGTTTTAGTTAATAACAGGCAATAAAGCTGATGAAGCCTTTGGCTTCCAGCTCTGCTGCCAGATCACAGGAGCAGCTCTGCAGTTGATGCCTTGGTATTTTTTACTCTTGAGTAGATGTCATTAACAAGTAGATGTGTTTAAACTCACATCTTCCCCTGCCAGCTCACTTGTGCCTCCTTGCTGGGCATGTGCCACCGCAGCAGATGACTTAAGGCTGCTATATCGTGTTCCTCTGTGCTGGGATGTCGTGCATTCCTAGGGGAATTGCTTCCAAGGCTCCTCGGTTGTTCGCCCGCGCTGCTTGCTGGGTGTAAGGGCTGGAGAATGCCGATCTGGGATGGGCAGTGCAGGGTGGGATCGAGCTGCCCCGAGCTCTCCTCAGTGGAAAACTGTATTAAGTTTCCCTTGCACTGTAACATCTGAATTCCCAGCAGCCAGAGGACAAGACTTTTGTTCTAAATAACTTCCTTTCTTCCTTTTCTCGAGGGGCGATGGAGCCAAAGATTAAACAGCGCTGAAAGGCAGCTGCTTCTCCTTTGGCAGAAAGCAAGTTGTCGCATCTCTTCATATGAAAGTTACTGCCAAGAACTCTTCCCCCCGTCTTCTAGAGGAGAGAAATTAAGGTCGTTTCCTAAGCACCCGAGTTGTCGCTGCCTGCCTTTTGCAAAACATCGTTTGATGTGCTGCATCAAACCTGGTTTCGGGGCGTGCAGCCTCGCTGGCCTAGATCTGCGGGGAAAAAAGGAGGGGGTAGAGGNCACCCTCCCCGTTCCCCGTAGTTCGCTCCGCCGCCGGTTGCCTCCGGGCAAACTTTCCCCTGGCCGGCACCGCAGCGTGGAAGTGCTGATAAGCACCGGCAGCGCCCGGCGGCTGCTGCTCCCTCAGCGCTCACTTCTCTGATTTTTTAAATTTTTTTTCCACNACTGGGCGCACCCGCGCGCGGCGCTGTGCCCCGTCCCTCCCCGCCGCCCGTCAGCGGAACCGGCAGCTGAACGGCGGCCCTGAGCGGGGCGGGCCGTCCGCGTGTCCCTGATCCGGCCGTCCCGGTCCCGCGTGTCCCGGTCNTCCGAGTCCCATCGGAGCGCTTCGCTGTGTTACACGGGAGCTGCCCGGGCAGCTCAGGGCTGCTCTTGCCCCCGCCGGAGCCGCCGGTTGCCGGTGCGGGGCCCCTGCGGACCCCAGCCCGGCTGGGCGCTGACAGCGGGGTACAGATCCCCTGCCCGCACGCTTCGGTCGTCTTTTGGGCTCAAAGCAGGGATTAACCCCTTTATCTGATCTCTTGGCTTATCGCGAAGCAGCAGAGAGGGGCTGCGAGGCTGGGGTGCCCCACGTCAAAGCCATAGGAGCAGGTCTGCGATCTTACACTCAGCACCTGCGGGTCACAAGGCAGAGACGTGAGCTGCTGCCAGTTGTTAAGGACTGTCAGTCTCGGGCAGCTCTAAAGTGCGGTGTCTCCGTGTCCCAAACTAAGCCGCGTGGAAAATCAGTCTCTGCAGCTGCACTCCCCCCTTTGATATGCAGATACGAATAATCATTTAATTTATAAACAATTAACAGCAACTGCCTGAGTCGTGGGGTTTGGCTGGAAGGATTAAGGAGGGAAGTGGCAGCTATGGGGTGGTAGATAAGGCATTCAGAGAGATAGTCGCTGTGGTCTAGCCATGCTTGATACTTCTTTAAAGAAGCCAACAGACTGTTTTATCTCTTGGAAACATCATGAAAGGCTTCCAGATAGTGGGATAAAGTGCTGGGTCCCACCTGGAACTGTGTTCTTGTCACAAGAACCTCCTGCTAGAACTGCAGCTGCCTTGTGCTTACGAGGTCTTCAGTAGATATCTCTGCTTATGCTTCATATGGAAATGAGTCCCCAGACTCTGTGCCTTCTTTTGTGAGTGCTAGCAATCACTGCTGCAGTTGGTAATCAGTTTAGTTAAGTCTCTCAGAGCCTTTCATACTCAACCCAAAATGTTTGTAGTTAGTAATTTTTTTTCCGCTCGCAGTGTTGCCTGTAAACATCAGGGTTTTGCCTGCGGTTGCTGATAATGTAAGTTTAACAGAGATGTACCTAAACGGTTCTCCCAAAGCAGTGATGCAAACTGGATATGCCCTGGGCTTTGGGAAGTTACAGTAATTCTGGAATTGTGGTGAAAACCCCCACATACTCTAGGCTGAAACATTTCCTTAAAGCTTTGGATGATTTACTGAGCTAGAGCAGGTAGCCAGGTAACAATTTAAGTGCTTTTAAGGTGTTTGTTTTATACACTGCTCAAACACTTCACTCGCAGCTGGAGACTGTACGGAAAGGGATCAAAAGAAAGAGGAAATGCTGCTCGTCTCTGTTCCCTCCGTCACATGTCGCACAGATCCCTGCAGTGAAGTGCCTCATGGTAGTTTAAATGGCCACTTGGTTGGAAGGACCACCCTTTCCTTTTCTGGGGAGAGAGATAACAGAGTTATCAGAGTGGAGCTTACGCTGTCCTTTGCCTCCTGTAAGGGAAGATTAATAAGCATGAGAATGACAGAGCTTTTGGCCCATGCAGAAGTGTTCTCACAGAGTTGAGTGCTGGATTAATATTTTTGTAGTGTTCTCAATCAGGATGGTGCTGCAACTCTCAGGCTGGCGTAATAAAGGCCAATTTTTAAAGTTTGTGCTCCTAATTACAAGTTCAATAAGGCTGATTAATATTAGATGTCCTTATTTCATCACAGGCAAGACCTAAAAATCCAGATTTAGTTGTTTGCTATGCTAAAAATGTGTTCTCTGTGGAGTGGGAAGGGCAGTAGTGACCCAAACATTATCAGAAACTTCTGTTTCAGTGTATTCTTTAGTAGATGTATTTGGCTGATCAGCTCTGACTTTCAGAGATCAGCAGAAATTACTCTTGTGTTGACGCTTTTAGTCAGTAATGTAGTCAGCTGGTCTGGGTCTAATTCATTTCAGGTTCACAAGGATTCAAATAATGTCCGGGAGACTTGTGTTTATCAAAATGCTCAGAATTTATATTGTAACTTGTTCCAGAAAGTCTTGCTACTCTTACTGAACCTAGGGGGAATTCTGCTAATTTATTAGTTTAATTGTATGTAGGATTCAAAATTTACTTTGGTCGACTAAAACTCTAAGGCAGCTGATGGAAAAGATAGAAAGAAAAAAGCAAAGCTCCAGATAGTCTGCAAATATCAAAGAATTTTTAGCGAGAAACCTGGAGGAATTGCCGTGGATCAGTTCTTCCTGCCTGCAGTTGCTTCCTCCGCCTCTGGCCAAGTTTTAGTTACTTCATTCATTGCTGGTGTCCCTGAAGTGGCTTTTCCATGTTCCTCTGATAATGCCAGATTCCTCTGTCACCCAGTTTTCCTCTTTATCTCGGTGACAAAGAGGGATGACCCAGCGATCAGGGTGCTCACTTGGGGTCTGAGAAAACCCAGCTCTTGCTTTCACTGTGCCACATCCTTCCTGTGCGAGTCTCACTGGGCCGTGTTCAGCCAGAGAGCGGGGCTGGAAGGTGAAAAGGGATCCTCAGCCTTTGTTCTGAACCTGAGGACTGACCACCTCACTTCAGTGCCTGCATTCCCCTGGCATTTTGGGGCATTTTTTATTGTGTTTAAATACTTCTGACTCTGCCTTGGCTTCCTTTCTGCAGTGGGAGCCCTCCCTGGGCACACGTTGAGCACATGTTGAAGCACCCCTGTCCTGTTCACTCCTTCATCCTCCAACACTCGGGAGCCAGATGGATCTAAAAGCATGGACACGCTCATTGCTTTCCATGGTTCTCATGCTTGCCTCATACCAGTCTGTTTTCTATTATAAGATGTTAACTCATAGTTTTTATATGTATTTTAAACTTTGAGGGGGGAAAAAGAAGGAGCGGGAGTAGTCACTTTTCTTCACCGCATTGTGGGTTTATGGTGGAGCTCTCAGAGGGAAAAAATAAACCCAAGAAGTTAAACTGAATTATTTTCAGTGATAAGTAGACACAAAATATCCTTTCAGACCCAGCTTAGCAGCCTGTTGCTCTCTCCCATAATCAGTTTTCTTCTAAGTGACAACCCTTGTGCAGAGCATGAAGAAACAACACTTTACAGTGTAAGAGGAAGTTCTGAGGCTGTGCAGGTAATTACAAACTGTACAGTGAATTACCGCACTGGGTAATTCAGGCTCATTGTATTGCCACCTCCGTGCTGTAATCTGTCTGTATTCCCGGCCTGCTTGGCCCTTGTTCTCCCCCACCCCTTTCATTTTCCTCTGTCATGCGGCCGTGGCCTTTATGGTAGGAAATTTCATGACCATCTAATCTCGAATCGTGGCAATTGCCAAGTCAGGAACTTAGATAGGTGTGTGGCTGCTGTTGCCATTCGTTGGAGAGCTGCTTATTTATTTATTTCTTGTATGGGAAACCTTACAACCTTTTTATCTCCTCACTGTGTTATTTCTGCCAAAACCCTTGACCGTTCAGCAATTAGACCGCAATCCTCCAAGCAGCATGTTATTGGAAATCTTTAATTGCCTCTGTGCCATTGTAAAGCACTGTAGCTTTGTGAGTATTTTACCATTGTGCTGAGAGTCAATGATATTTAAGAGCTGAGGAGGAGGGGCTTGAAAACTGCTGCTCAAAAGATGGGAAGATCAGCAGAGTGATTCCAGTTACCACTGTCAGCTGTAGCTAAAGTTGCCTTAGGAGCTGAGGGTCTCTCTGGTTGGAGGTGCTTGAAATACAGAAAGCACTTGATTAGCCCTTCATCTCTTGTAGAGGCTGGTAGGATCAGGGCACACTACAGCAGTTGTTTTCTCCATTTAAAATGTGCATTGTGTGCTCAGGGTTTGTAGGGCTGCAGAAGACGGCCTCTAACTCCGTCAGGGATGTGATGGGAATGTGCAGCCAGGGGAACCTGACCCCTTACCCTTCCTGCCCACCCCTCCACACAGCTGAGATCACCCAGCACAGTGGATGGGCTTCCTGTTGACAGAGCAGAGTTGTCGGGGATTTCTCATCTTTTTGATTTCTTTGCTGGTTGTGATGAAACAAATGCGATGCTTAAGAGGCCTCTTACTACCCACTGATTACTAAAAACTGTTCAAATAGGTTGTGGTATTTGGGTAAAAGTAGTGTGGTCTGTGCAGAGTTGATCATTAACTAAACCAGGGCTGTATTGTTCATAACTACTTTTCCTGTTTGGCTTTTCCTTTTATTCCCCTGAAAGCTGTGGGTATTTGTCTCACCGATCCTTCCTGGTAAGGGCTGGAAGAGAGACAGAGATGGTTATCGGACATCAAAACCTGAGCCACAAACCAGTGTTTCAAGGACGAACCCCCCACGCCACCAACCGTTTTAAGCAATGTGCTTTAGTTAGGAAGCCCGCGCTGCTGGGCTGCCAAATTAATGTTTTAAAAGGCTTTAAATAGTAGAGTTGACTCTGAGATTGTGTTGTCTTGAAACATCTGCAGATGTTCCCGTCTCTGGAAATGCTTGGGATTTTTCTAAAGACCACAAAGCAGAAGGACCCCAGTGAGATTATCAGCAGAAAAAGACCTTTCGGGGCCAGTTAATAGCTGGCTGGGTTTTTTTTGCAGGACTCTGTGTCCATGCACCTTTATAACAGAGCCCCTGGTTAAAATATTGCTTCATTTTTTTTAAAACAACTTCAGGCTAACAGTCTTGAAAGTTGCTTCTGACTAGTGTTTGTGGGGTCAGAGAAAGTTTAAAATTCTGCATCCCATTCTGCAGTAGGCTCTGAAGAGCTGCTGTCTGCTCTGCATTGGTCTGACAAACAGCATTTAAATTATTGGCCCGTATGGGCTTAAAACTAGTTCAGCAAATGTTTTTCTCCAGTGTAATGGATATAAAGTGTACAGGGCAAATCTGCAGCTTGAGTTTCCAGCCATGGTGTTTCATAGCAGCTGGTTGAAGACTCAAATTTTCACAAACACATGGAGCAAAACTCACTCCTGTCCTTAATACTGAGCACTTGTGCTTTTGCTGAAGTATTCCAAAGCCACCCCTTTGCTTTCCATGTGCAGCTGGGCCAGAGCTTGAATTCAGTACCTTGGGAAGGAACTGGAGACTGGCAATAGCTGTTCTGCAGCTGGGTTGTTTGGGTTAGCCAAGTGTTCTCTGACAGACAGAAGCTTTCTCCTTCAAGGACAACAGCCCATGGGTGAGGGAGGGTGGGGAGAAGAAAAGCCTGTAAAGGTAAACTGAAGACAAGCCCCAGAGTTGGTGGAGACTGGGGGTGTTTCAGGAATCCAGCCTGGGAGATCTCTGTTAGGGTTGGCATTGACAGCTTTATAGATCTAGGTATATAGAGGCCACAGGCTCCTTTTCAGTGCATATTCCTGTTTATCCAGTATTTATCTGCCCCTCATCAACATCATGTTCAGCCCTTTGGGCTCTCTGGTTTACTTGCAATAAGCCATTTAAGCAGAATGCTTTTCCTCAAAACACCTTTGTTACAAGTAGGCTAAATCCAGACTGCTGAACCAGAAATGATTTAGTCCTTTCTTTTGAACAAATGATCTTTGTCACTTATTAGCGAACTCCTTCATTTGTTCACACACTTCTCACAATGGCTTAATGAGCTCCATGCCCACCAGCCGGGGCTGGCTCCTGCTCGGGATCTCTTCAGGAGCTCTGCGGGTCGGGGTCCAGGTTGCACTGTTAAACTTCCAGTTTTCCCTGGAAGGGCACAGATCTGTGACATCTGCCTGTTGCGTTGTGCTTTTAGTGGAGGCACCGAGGTGGATCGGAGTAAGTTCATCCCAAGGTCCAGAGCTGTCTCGAGGTGCCCAGGGTGGATTGGTTGAGCTGAGCTTGGAATTCTGGGTGTATTGCTGATGTTTTGTGACGCTCCAAGTGGCAGGTGGGACTGGAGTAGGGTCATTTTGATTAGCAAATGATAAGTTTACCTTGGTTAATGTAAGGTTATGATGTAAGGGGGAATTTCATTTGCACAAAGGTGTAAAAAGTTATCATTAGTCTGAGCTTTGTCCTCCTGTTAGTCTCCTGCTTGCTTTCTGCAGCTCAATGCTGAATTAAAATGAGACCAAATTGTGGGAGGGGTTTCACTGGGTTTTTGTTGTTTGTTTAATTTGTTTTGGTTTTTTAAGGGCTCATTGCTTGGTGGTGTGTGAAGAGCTTGTCACTGGCTTTGTTGTTGTTATCGTTAGGGTTGGTTTGTTGTTTTTTGTTTTTTTCCTTTATTTGCTTTGTAAAAGAGATGGAGAAATCAAAAAACAAATGCAAAGCGGAACAGCCGCATTCCTCTGTGGCACAAAGACCAAAAGCCAGTTAGTCTAAATAAAAACAAACAGTTTGTCAGCACCATTTCTAGCACTCCTGTTGGTTTGCCATGATGAGAAAATTGCAACAAAGCAAAAGAGGAGTATCCATGTGCCTCCATAGCAAGTGGGGGTGACACAAACATCCACCCCAAAAGTGGGTGATGCTGTGTCCAGCGTGTGTGGGAGCAGGACTGGTGTGTGCCCAGCTCTCCCTCTGTGTTCCAGTACGTTTGAGCCAACCCAGGAGCTGAATTTTGGAGAGCAGGGTCAGGAGATGGGCTGGGACATCACCTGGATTCCCAGCAGTCACCAGCAAAACCTCGACACTGCTGTAATCTTCCTGACTTTTTTGTCCTTAGTTCTTTCGGGTACATCATGAAATGTTCTATGAGAGGCTCTCTAGCTTGAAATTAAGCAAATATCTATTCTGGAGCCTTTAAAAAAGCTGTTTAAGAGCCTTTTCCCTAAAGTACACTGTGTTCTTGTTAGAGACTTCGCTGGGTCTGTGGTACAGAGCAGTGTTTAGTATTCTGATGGTCTTTCTACTTTAATGTGTGGTTTTTAAAGGGGTTTCCATGCTTTTAGGAAATACGAAGACCTGAGTTAACCACAGAAAATTGGCTGCCAAACTGCTTAAAGTGCTAATTCTGCTGAAATTTAGCACCTGGCTTTTGCAGGGATAAACACAACTGGAATCTCTACTTTTCGGAGTTCAAACTCCTGTAAAACAAACTTTATTTAATGTGTTTCCAGTCTGAGTCTTAGTCAGCAAAATTTTGCAGGGTTTTTATGTTGAGTTAAAAACTCCTTTATATGCATTTTGAAGTAAAGCATTGACATTCCCTTTAACTGAAAGTCGCATGAAGGTGCTAAAAGAGTTGGTTAATTTGCAGCTGTGCTGAGAAATCACAAATGCAAAACTGCAGGGTGATGCTTCAGAATGAAGCACGTTACTGTTTTTCCTTTAATTTACTTTTTTTGTGAGCAGATACCATGAAGAGCGGATGGTTCACAGTACTGCTTCCCTGCTTGTATTTAAAGTAGCGGTATAAAAACATTTCAATTCTTAGGAACATTTTGAATAAGTTTTCTTGCCTCCTATTTAGAAATCTCCCAGTTGCTTTTGCCTCTTAGGGTGCCCTTCGTTTCTGCTTTTATTTAAGTTGGGAGATGCTGTGCTGGTGTTAGACATCGCACAGTCTGTCAGCTTCTGTTTAAAGTGGTGTATGGTGAGTGATTAATGGAAATTATTTCGGGCATAAAGGACTCCTGGTAAGCTGATCCCTATTCAGAGCACCAAAAGAAAAAGCAGAGTCACAAGGGATGTTGTCTCTAGGAAGAACTTGTAACATCCGCGGGAGGAAGAGTTGGATTGGAAAGTGATGCTGAGCTTGCATTTTGAAATGGATCATAATTATATCTCATGGTCTGATTTGGAGAGCTTTTCCTGATGGCTCCGGAGGCTGATTGTCACTTGCACCAGCAGGATGTTTTTGGTGGTTTTTGTGGCTGCTGTCAGGGTAGGTGTGCTGTGCTGGGTGTGCATGCTCTGAGCTCCTGGGGACAGGCAGTGCTGTCTCTACAGGCTGAGTTACCCCATTCCCTCAGTGCTGGGTCGGTTAACCCAAAGTGAAGCTGTGTTTCCTCTTTGGTTTGCAGCTTTTAATCGAATCCAAAGTTTGTATTGACCTTGCTTTGTGTGAAAAACTGTCCTTCTAAGTGTTGCCTTGAATTGAAGGCACAGAATCCATTAAACTGTTCCAACTATAAAATGTTTCTGATCCTTTGTAGTTGATGTTTCCTCACTTCTAGCTGATTAAAATTTCCAGTTATTGGTTGTAGCCACGTTTAAGTTTGTATTCCCTTAATTGTAGCTTCCCTATTCCCTAAAATAAAGTCCCTGACGTATGTGCAAGGGGGAGCAGATCAATGGCCCAATTGCAGGCTGTATCAGCACAACAGGTAAAGTTCCCTGTGACTTCCAGTGTCAAATCAAAATCTATTGAAAGAAACCTGGCATGTGGCAGTTCTCTCTGAAACAGCCCACAAACCATCTCACATCACTGGCTACTGCTGACTGTCTTTTTTCCTAATCTAAAGGGACAGTTGTTCCTAAACCGATTTTACTGTTCCTGCTGGAAACTGTCATTCAGGGATCAAATACCATTGCATGGGGAGGATGCAGTAAGAATGAGAGAAAATTGAAAGTGCTGAGCGCTGCAGAAGTTAAAATACTGAACAAGTAACTTCCTTCTATATTTTTATGAGTCAAATCCAACAGCCTCTTGATGATTTTTGATGCTTTTGGTAAACAAGCATCTGCTTCTTCTTAGCAAGAGGAAAAGGCTTATTATTCAGCATTGATTTCTTTGTGTAGAGACAGAGTGGTCCTTGTTTTGGTGCTCTATTTACAGGGGTCTGTTAATGTATTTACTGAGGGCAGCCAACAAGGCTGTGATCAGAGCCAGGCAGCTTCCCCAGCGTAATTCCTGCAGCCCATGCCCTGGTCGGGGTGGTTGCAGAGCCAAGTCCTGTCACGGTTCCACTTCTCAAGGCTGCAGGACCTCTGCTCCCTGGCTGACCAGAGCCATGCTCAGTGCTGGCCACATCCAGTATGACCAGAAGAAGATGGAGCCACATCCTCCTTGACCAGTCACACCCTGGGCCTGTGCCTGGGGGAGATGTGGCTGCTGGGGCAGGAGTGGGGGGCACAGGGTGCCCTGCCATGAGCGGTGCTGGGGACTTGTCACCTCCTGGTCACACCCATCTTGGGGACACAGCCAGCGCTGTCTGTGGTTCGGGCAAGTCAGTGATCTCCTTCCATCTGTAAAGTGCTGGGCATACTTTGTCTAAATATAGGGGACCCTGGACTTGGCTGTGGCGGGGAGGGACAGTATGTTGACCTCAGTGTGTCTCCTGTGACTTGTGTTACAGTCGTATTTAAAGCAGACGGGTCCTTCTTGCGGGACGCTGCCAGTCAGGCCAAACATGGTCAGGTCAGTGACAGTGACATGCAGGGAGATTGGCATAAAAATTTATTATAAAATATCCTGTCTTAAACGTCTTTAAATGTAGTGGGGTGAGACCCGGTTGTTAATCAGCTGCTCCAGGGTCTGTCAGCTGTCATTTATGGTTTAAAAAGAAATGTGCTGTGTATGAAGGCAATGCTTTCAAACTCTGGTGGCAGAGGAGATTACTGTGGTTTAAAGATAATCAACATGGACCATGTTAATTAAGAGAGAAAAAAAAGATATATACATGTCAATCAGAGGGGTGTTTTACCTGAGGATAACTGATCAAAAAGCTGGTGGTTATTTTTCTCTAGTCCTTGATGTGATAGATTTTCCTTAGGAAGTTTTCTCATGTTGATTAAAGTGTTTTTAAGAACACATTTGTGAAAGCATTTTGTTGGTACCAGAGCAGCTGGCTCAGTTTGGGCAGGCTGAGCTGGTAGGAGCACGGCACATGGTTGTAAAACACTGTGGAGTGTTCTCCTGGGTATTGCTGTCCTGCTCCGTGAACCCAGTGGTATGCATTAAAAATGCCCAAGGATGTTTAAACAGTATATAGCACAAGAAGAATGTCATGTAGAGCTTTCATCTGGGAATGTCTTGACTTGGAGACCTGGAAGCCTTTGGGGACTATCATGTAAAACAAATTCCTTTCATGGTCTCGCTTCCGGTCTGGGTCTCTTGCTTTAAAAAGTGCAGAGAATCAAATTTCTTCTGTAAACACCAAGTGCCCGGATTTCTTAATCAGCATCCTAATTGTGTTAGCCACCCCCTTGCTAGTCCATGAACTGCCGTGCTCGGACCGCAGGAAGAACGATTTTGTGCATATCTTCAGTCTCGAATTCCAGAGACATCAGAGCTTTGTTTGCACAACTTGTTTTGCTGTTGCTTTTTGGAATCTCTTTCTTTCTCTCTGGGTGGATTCTCTGAAGCCGCCTTGGAGGCTGAACAAGGGCCACCAACACGTGCCTTGCTGGGACTCCCTCAGTGTTGCATAGCCAGGGAGACAGGCAGTAAAGCTTTTTGCTATTCGTGCTGTGTGGAAAATGGGTCTGTTTCAGTGTGTGATAACTTAAATCCTTCCCTGCTTAACTCCCTTCTTCATTGCCATGGTGATCGTACAGCCTGCACCCAGGTTTGTGTTCCTTGAAATAAATCATTACCAGACGACCTGGTGTCAGCAGGATATCCCCCCAGTCTGTGCTGTTTCTTGATGGTGACAACAGGCACAGTTCAGCTCGGCACATCTCCCTCACCCAACCTCGGCACCAGGACGTTCCCTCCCTTCCGAGGCTGCCGAGCGCTGGCAGGAAGCGATGGGAACGGGCTCGGCAGCGAGGTGACACAGGAGGGCCGTGTCGGAGCTACTGTAGGAGCACGCGCTCAGCAGCAGCCCAGTGAAACCCAATCTGGACTGCCGGCAGCAGGCTGGGCACAGGGCTGGCTGCGAGGAGGCAGCTGGTGCCCGTGCCAGGGCTCTGCCTGCGTTGTCTTTGCTTTAGGAGTTTGTGTGTTGAGCTGGTTCATCCCTAGGCCAGGAGTATGTGAGGGGAACAGGAAACCCACACGGACTTTCGCTTCCATTGGAGACTATAAAATGCTGTCCATCTTAAAACCCAGTCTGCTTTCCTTTGTCTGTAACGAATAAATCCCACCCCTGCCTATGAGGGAATACATTGGATATAAATCCAAGGCTCAGCCCTGCACAGTGAGGCTCAGGGCATCGGGAGGCAGAGGAATGCTGCAGGTGGTTGGGGTTGTCTCAGCACAGAGCAGCCCTGTCGCAGCTGCGTGCGCTGAAACCCTGGGCTGCAAACAGCAGCTGCTGTTGCTCCCTTTCCCGGCAGCGAGGCAGGGATGAGTTTCTGGCAGGGATAAGTTTCTCAGCCCAGAGCTGTTGTCTTCCATGCAGATTCCAAAGGATGCCACTGCTCTCTCCAGCATACTCAGACTGCCCAAACTCTGACTGAAGTTTGAAAAGTTATTTCTGGAGTTTAATTCAAATTACCTGGTGGCAGAGGAGCTCTAATGGCATGTTGTGGTTGGTTCCAGCAGTGGGTGTGATTTGTAGACTGGTAACTCATTCAGCTGTTGAGTGGGGTATCAAAGCTCCCCACAGCCTGGTGGGATGCCCGGAGGCTGCTTTCATCCCGTCTCTGAAACTGAGTGTGGTTGTTTTGGCTTCAGAAATTGTCCATATTGGAGCCCAAAGCAAGGGAAAAGGTGACTTGGTGCTGGTGAGAAGGGATCAGTAGATAAGTTAATGTGGATGAGTAACAGTTGGCATTGCAGCTCTTTCTGTGATGATGTCTGTCTGTGTCATGGAAGCTGAGTTCTCTCTCCAGGGAGCCCCACCTTGGAGTAGAGGAAGTGCCTGCAGACAGTTCCTTTTTTTAAAAAAAAGGCACAAATGCAGATGTTGCTAAAAATGCAGTGTGCGTCAAACCTCTGAGCCCAAGTAGGTTCCCACGCTTGGTTTGTTTTTCTCCTTGGGCTGTTTCTTAAGTTGCAGAAGTGCTGAGTGGTGAGAGATGGCCTTTGGTGGAGAACCACTTCCCTTTTCTCTCTCTGCCCTCGGTGGTGTCACCTCTGCTGACAGTGTGGCTGACCCCTTTTCGGTAAGTTGTGGCCCTTGTTTTGCTCGGCACTGGGTTTGTTTCTGTTTTGGCTATCACAGAAGCCTGGACTTGTCTGTGTGTGCTGCCAGCTGACCCTGTTAATACAAATGTCAGTGCAGGGCATTCCTGAGTTATCCTTGCCTTTTCATTTTCCTTCTTGTTGTGGTAGGGGTTTGATGGATTTTCTTTATTAGTACCTGGTCTTGTGCTTTACCCAGCCCTGAGATCTGGCCTGTGTGTGAAGAGAATGAAGCACCTTTATTCCTTGCCTAGGAGCAAAGGCTGAGACTGGAAGCCAAGCATTGCTTCCTTCTATTTAATTCATTAATACTGTTGGCAGTTATTAAACAAGGTGCTTTAAAAAGTAAACAAGGGAAGTAGGGATGTTGTTTATTGAAAAACAAACTACAGTGAAGGTGAAAGAGATACTTCCCTAGGGAGGGATGCTGGAGGAATGCAGTGCTTTTATCTGGTGGTTTGATGGAGAAGTGCCCTGGGCTGCCAGGCTGCACATAATCCAGCTGTGCACCCAGCTGCTGTTGCACCCTTGGCTGTGGGACTGTGCTTTATTAACAAGGACTTTTCTTGCGGGCAGGTGAAGCGGGTGGGAGGCTGGCACTGAGAGCTGCTCCTGGAGCAGGTGTGATGCCAGGCCCCAGGCCTGCCTGCGGAGAAAGGGAAACAACCAGTTTGGGAAGGGGAGCAGGGAGAGGGAGGGAAGTGGCTTGGGGTGCTGAAAAAACCAGCAGGCTGCTGTGCCTGCCCTCCTGTAACTTTTTCCACGCCAGGCCCAGCGAGCTGCAGGGGAATTGCTGCTCTTGCAGGGGGAGTCCTGGCTGCTCCAGAGCTCGCTCACATGTCCCTGGCTGCCCTCTCTCCCTCCTTCCACGCCTCGGGAATGAGCTAAGTACTGACGCCTGCTGTGCCACTCCTGCCAGCCTTGGAATTTTGGTTTTTCCCTTGGGTTTGTGTTTTGCAGCCGCTGGCTTAAGGGAGGATGATAGAGCCAAGCTGGCAGCTGAGATGTGCAAGGCAGCATTGGCTGCTCATGTTAGAGCAAAATCTTGGGGGTTCTTGAGGAAGCAGCTTGGCTTAAGAATGACAGAAAGGAGCTGGGCACGTGATGGGTTTTTTTCACTTCCTGATCAACACCTTCTGTACTGCATCTCTGCCCTGCCCTGTTTAACTGCTGGCTCTTGAGATGCCTTTCCCTGTACATGTGAGCACTGTTTGCTAGAGCAGGGTCCCAGCTGATATCCCCAGTACTTTAGACCCATGTCTGCATTGACACTTCCCATTTTCAGAGCTTGGACTGCTGATGCTCCCAGTTTGTCAACACCAGGCTTCACTGGTGTCATTCCTTACTGTTACAGTTGTCTGCCTGTTTCATCACTGTTTCTGCTTTTCTTTTATTTGCCTTTGGTCTGATCAGCTGATGGAGGGGAAGGGTATGTCCTGCAAGTGGGTTGGAAACTGGAAGCCCTTCCTGGTAGTGCACAGTTCTGCTGGGCAGCTTCCTGCATTTACAGAACTTTTGCTGGGTAGCAGTTTTGTCCCAAGATGTGCCCTTTAAGAAACCTCTTTTGCTCAGGATTTGGAAGTCCCTGTGGTAACTTCTTCTCTCTTGCCATGGGGAGCTACTCAGCATAGTCTCTCAGCTCTGTTAGGATGTTGCTTCTGAGCATTTTTCTGCAGGGCTCTGGTTAATAAATACCTGCAGCTGAAATAAATTCTGTTTCTATTTCTGTAAATGACACAGGTAGTGGACTTTCATTCAATTGTGAAGTACTTTGAAATCTTCATTTCCACTACCATCACTTTTCAATCTCGCATTTCTTCTAAGGATAAGGGTGAATAGGATGGGAGGATGTGACCTTGCTGCAGTGCCCGTGTGCCTTGGGCACGGCTGTGAGGAGGCGACAGCACAAGGAGGTTTTGCCACATGCCACACTGACCTGTTCCTGTGTGCTGCGTGGGAGGATGTGCATGGAAGGACTTCTGCTGAGCCTGTCAGGGAGTGGTGCCAGCTCTCTGGTTGTGCTACTTGGCAAGTGCCTGACCGAGGGCTGGGCTGGACAGGACAGAGCCTGCTGTAAAGGAGCTGCTCTCATGAGTAAGGAGAGCCGACTTTGGGAAAGTCATCCTCAGGCTTGCAATAACTTAATTAAGTGTTTATTAGGATAAAATATTGCCAGAAGCTGTTCAGGTGCCTCCTTGCTATATTCCAAAAAGGTTTTCTCTCCTTTCATTGTGAAGCAGTTTCAAAGAAAACTGTGAGGTTTCTTTCTGGGTATTTAACACCGAGGACTGAAAATTTCTCGTTGAAGCTGGTGAGTGGTGCAGATTCACCTGTCTCCTGTCTGGGAGGTGCAAGGCATTGTCCAGGGGGTCGTGGCAATGCATCCAGTGATTTATGTTACCACATCTCTGTGGCACAGTCCCTAAACCAGTAACACTTTCTCTCTTGCATCCTCAAATCAGTGTATTTGGCATTTGTGCCTGCAGTTTATGAATGGAGCTGTGCAGTGTAACAGCTGGGAAGGCATTTATTATTTGTTCTATGTGGATCTCATTTTGTAGCATAAGGAGAATTTAGTTTGAACCGTGTGGTGATTTCCTTGTGCACAAGGAGCTCAGCCCTGGGTAGCAAGTCAGGGAGCACGGGAATCACTTCAGTTTCCTGCTGTTACTGCTGGTTAGAAACAGCCTTCTGAGAGCAATGACTGTGCTTTTTGTGAAAAAGGCTTTAAATAGTTCTGATGTGACTTGTACAATTTCTGCAAAATCTTTTCTGCCTGGGAGAAAAATTGGTACAAGTAGCGATTTCCGTAGGAGTTGCCTAAGTCTCATGCTTGCGTTGGTTCTCTTCCCAGGGAGCAAGGAAGTACAAATAGCGTATCACTGGTGGCCTTGAGGTTGTTGCTTCACTGCAGAGGGGAACATGGAACAGAAAGGGTTTTTCCCCCCGGCTGTAGTGCTGAGGATTGTCAACTCTTTCATAGGTATGTCCCGAAAAAGTCTTCTCCTGAAGAAACCTGCTGTGCAGTACAGGGGACTGATGACAAGCCTGGGGTGCTGATAAAACAGAGCTCAGCTTTGTTACCTCTGCCAAGTTGGCTCCTTGTCTTCTGCTGTCCTGGGCTCAACTTCTCCCCTAACCACGTTGAGTGTCTTTTAACACCAGTCTGTTCCAGGAGATTGTTTCAAAGCGCGCTGAAACTCCCGTAGGCTCTGGCAAGCCAGATTTTGTGAAGTGTTTCAAAGCCCACATTACACTTGGGAGCCATCGAGCTGTCAGCAGGGTGAAATCAGTAGTGGATGGCAACGCTCGTTTTGAGCCCTAATTGACTTTTCACACTCGTCTTTTTTACCTTTTGTGTTTCTGAAGTGTCTCAGACTGGGGCCTGCTGTTAGTGTCCCACCCATTGAATAATTTCTCCTTATATATCAGGACAGTATCCAAAGGTGACTTTGCCCTGAAATGTGATGCTTTAGGTAAACATCATGGCAGGGACTGTCCAAGCACACTGGACCCAAATGGAGCAGCCATCTCTGTGTGGCACAGAGGATGCTAGGGCAGTGATTGCTTTTTTTCCTTCTATAATGCATCACAAAGTCAGCATCTGCTGAATTTAATATTAGATCTACGTGGATTTTCCTATAAATTTGTCACCTTTCCTCCCAGTATTTTCCTTGTTGCTTGAATCTCAGATCAAGGGCTTTGTTGTGTGTGTGTGTGTGTATCATGGGTTTCTTTTCCAGATACTGATGCATCTGGGGTTAGAATTCAGGGCAGGTGATGCCAGGAGTCCCAATAGTGTGCCTTGGCTGCACAGTGGGTGTCCCCACGGCTGGATTTGGCACAAGGCTCTTGTCTCCACGGATCTGCTGTTCTCCCAGCAGTGCTGACGGCCATCTCCTGCCCTGCGGGAGGTGCTGCCCTCCCCGCCTGACCTCCTTGTTCCACAAGAATGATCTGCTTTGCCACATTCTTCAGCTGTTCCAGCCCTTTGTATGGGAAATTACTTTCCCTTTCCCTAGCCCTACCAAGTTACACTTACAGCCCGTGGTTAATGGCCCAAAACAAGGCTCTGCTGGCCTTAGGAGGGAAGGTGGCCACCTGGAAGGATGCACCTGGTGGGAATCTCTTTAGTTCTGCTGCTCTTTCCTTTCCAGGCTGGTGGCTGAGAGCTGGTGATAAGGGAAAGTGATGGAATTGAGAAGGTTTTTAACTTCCTGGTCCTCTTAGCTATATAGTGCATTATCCACTAAAAATAGTTGCTAATTCCACCTTCTGGGGGAACCTCAGGCACAGGCTAAAGGACTGCTAATGTTAGTTGTTGGCTTTGCTGATAAAATGAACTGTGTGAAAGCGGTCTGTGAGTGCTGAATTCTTTTTCCTCCTCAGCAGCCTAACATCTTCTAACAGTTTTCTTCTGTGGTGAAATTATAATGGGAAGAAGAGAATTTATTTTTATCATTAGTAATAGTACTACCATTTTTTTTAAGTATCCTTAAGATAACTCAGTGTTTCTCTAGTTCAGGCTGTAAGAAACTGTAGCTTAAGAACTTCCAGAGGAAGTTTATTTGTCAACAAAAGCTAGAATGGCTCATTCAAATTTTTTAATGTGAGCATGGTCTGAGGAAACATGTTCAGCATGCCCAATGAATTTAGTATTTTTTGGTTTTAACTTTAATATAGGCAGAGAACTCTGATCCATTTTAATTTGGGATGAGTGATTTTTCTCCTTTTTGAAATTCTGGTTTTGTTGAAACATCCAGAGCATGTTTGACATCTGGTTCAACTTTAGAAGAGAAGTCCTGGGAGAAACTTCGTCACTCGGGAGGGCTGAGGGTATGACAGACAGCACAGTCTAAACATTGGGATGTGCTGCAGCCTTGAGAAAAGTCTTTTTGACTCCGTGCATCTGCTTTGCTGGAGCTTGGAAAACTTACTTTTTAACATCCCCAGCAGCAAAATGGAGAGGTGCCCAGAAATGTGCTTGAGCTTAGGGGGAAATCCAACTTTAACGCAAGCTTTTGTAATTCTTGTACTTATAAAAATGTAGTCGGAAAAGCCTTTACTAAAGCAGTCAACCCCGAATAATGAAAATATATGGCAGGGCTTTTTACTCTATTAATTTCCCAGTCCTCATCCCTTAGAGGAAGGGAATAACTAACTAGGTTTTGTATTTATTTAAGTAGAGAAAGGAGTAAGTTCCTGGGCTCTTGCTCAGCTGAAGGACAAGCCAACATCTTTTTCAAAGCGTGGAGCTGCTGGGGTGCATGGTGCCAGGGACTCTCCCATTCTGTCTTATCATATTCATCAACCATCCTGCTGACTAGAGAATTGTTTCTGGCTTTCTTCAAAGCCTGTAGGACTTTCTTATCAATTCTGAGAAAAGCAGGAACCCTCGAGTATGCAACAGGATGGCTGAATTGCAGAATCTGGAGTGTGTCTTGCTTCTTCCACAAATCACAGCATCTCCAAGAAAACGACTGGAAGATGTCCTTAAAATACCAGCTGTTTCTCAGTACTTGAGAATTCTTTATTGCCCCTTTTTATGAACTTTATTCCTCATGTGACTTCAGAAAGGGCAAAGTCAGAGCATAAAGTGATGTCTGATTTCAACAGCATTACAGTTTTTGCTTATAATTTATAAGTCTTTGAGAGTTAATCATCATGCAACTCATAGAGAGTAGTTTTATGATTTCATAATCTGTTGTGTACACTAATTTTCTTTTGGCTAACTGCTGAAGGGAGACATTTGTTTCTGCAGGGCATCAGCTGTGTCTGAACCATAAAGCTCAGGGTTAACGGAGTCCGTAATTACCCAGATGCGTGGGCTTGTTCTGTTCATCACCATTTAGAAATGTGGATCTGTCATCTTGACTTTCAAATCGAAAATGTAGCCATAGGTTAATCCCCTCTGCCTGCTCAGGTTGCACCTCTGCAGGCAGAGTGGCACCAGCATGTGTTCTGCTTTTCAGTGTTTCTCTGTTTGTGTTGTTCTCAGTTATGCTTTGAATGTTTGCAGTGCTTACATGGGGGGGAAAGTTCTTTACCAACAGAATAATTTGGTCTAAATCACTTCCTTACAAAGGAGCAGAGCATGCATTCAGTGCCTTGAACCTCTCTTATTGCTTTTTTCCTTTTTAAAGACAAGACAGTTCTTCTCACTCCCTGTTTCTCTTCCCTTACAGCATCAGCGAAAGCTTCCTCACTGTGAAAGGTGCAGCTCTCTTCCTGCCACGAGGAAATGGGTCATCCACTCCCCGGATCAGTCACAGGCGCAACAAACATGCAGGTAAAGTGTGGTATCGATGGCTGGGGCTTGTCTGCTCCCTCTTGTTTCAGAGTCCACCTTTCTTGAGCTCATTCTCACCTCATGACACACATTTGTCTGGTCCATGTGTGTATTAAAGCCTGACCTTTAGGTCAGGAAGGAAGGAAAGGTTTCAGAATTCTTCTGTTCAAACAGAGTCATCAAACAAATGAGTGACATCAGGGCAGCAGTCATGGCATGGTGGAGACTTGAGAATAACTGCCCTCCAAAATATCCTCCTGTAATTTCAGTGTGAGAGAGGGAGGGGAGGATTGCCTTCTAAAACCTTCCTCCACTGCACTGGCAAACCTGAGGTTGTGATATGGGGTGAGTAATGGTCATTCCAAATCTGAAAGTAACCGGTTATGATGAAGGAAAGGGAGGAGGCTTAGCAGACTTACCTCTATGTGGGGCTGAGGAAACCTCTGAGCAAAGTCAGTGTGACTTCTCAGAGGTGTGAGCAGAGTGAGTAATACAGAGTCGGTTATAATTTCCGCCTTCTTTATCTGCTGGAAGTTTGATTTGTGTTTCTGCTTCAACTCTCTTTGAAAAGTCGCTCTGAGTACCATAACTCAAACATTTCAGGGTAGGGTATTTTTCATTGGCTATATGGTGCTTAATCATGGATGGTGTTTTACAGGCATCAGATAGTGTGGGGATTTTCCCTCCCATAAAGCAATAGGCAGGAAACAAAAATAAATTGAGACCTTCAGACTTTTGCAAATGGGACCAAGATAGAAACACAGACAGGAGTCAACGTGCTTTGCAGAAAATAACCAGGAAAAACGTGATTTGGTTTGGTTCCAGGTGTAAATCCCTTTGTACTTTGACACCATCAGACTGTCATCCACCTCTGCATCTGTCAGAGTTACGTATGTGATGACTGGCCACCTCAGAATCTGTTTGCAAACATATTTATAGATAAAGTTTTAAGTCAGAAGGCATTTAATTATATACTTCCACTCAAACATAGCACAAGCGGTACCCAAATTGCTTTGGTGAGATGCATTAATTACCAGTTGTCAAAAGAAAATGTTCTGAAACTTAATTTAAATTGGCCTTTCTGGTCGAGAATGAAATGAAATGTCCTTTAGCATTAAAGTTGTGTCAGCAGTCTTTTAAAAGTGGTCTGTCTTGGTTTTTAATCTCTCCAAAGTGTGTGGCTGAAGCCCAGGGCTCCCCATGGCGCTGCTGCCTTGGCTTTGCCTTGCTGGGGAGACCCACGGGTGGCTTTCGTGGTGAACCTCTGCAAGGCAGCACAAACAGCTGCTGAGTCTCTCCTTGCCTCATCTACTCACCCTGGCTGATTTGCATGAGGTCTGGAGACCTCATTGGAAAACAGTTGCTTGTCTAATCAGCCCAGAGCTCTTGGAAGCCAGATTGCCAAGGAAGCAAATCCGGTGTGTTGTAATTGCTTACAGGGAGATGTTTGGTATTGCCGAAGCTGCTTTGCCTAAGGGGTGGGATTTTTGTTCTTAGAAGATTTATTTTATTCCTGTCTCTTCAGCTTACAGGGTGAGATTTAATGGGGCATCAATGCTTGTCCTTTCCTCAGTTTCCCTGCCTGTCAGGTGATGGGAATGCTGTAGTATTTTTTATGGTTCTTGTAGGTTTCACTGAAGAGAGTCCCTCGGTCTGAGTGTGCACCAGATTTCTGTGAATTTTTCTAGTATCAGCAGACCAAGACACTGAGGAATCAGTGTGTCACCTTCCTGAGCAAAACATCTGTGCCACCAGAATTAAATCAGTGATGTGGAGAGCATGGCTGGCACAGTGTGTGCAGCTGTCTCCTTTCTGGGACACCGATAATCCACGTTCAGCTTCCATTCCCGTGGGTGTCGTGACTTATCTCTGGCACACAAAATTAGAAGGGGGTAGAGAGCGGACATAACTTTCCATTATGGAATTGCTGCCTATGGATGCAATAGTATTTCGAGTAGCCCCAAGAGCATTTTCTAGGAAGGCTGACTGACCTTCCTGACCTGCCTTTTTAATTCATCAGAGGTGCTAGAATCCAGCACGAAGAGTGAATGGGGAACAGGAAATAAATAATGCTCACACCCATTTCTCTAATCACATTTCCATCCGTGGGAATCACTGGCAGATCGACTAGATCTGGCACCAGCTGTCCATGCTCCTCTCCCTGGGTGGTCCTGTGCCACCTGGCAAACTTCTGTGGGTTGGTGGGCTTGCTTTTCCACAACAAGCAACTCAGGAGGAGGCCAGAAAGGGATGTAACTTTCCCTGGGGCTTTTGCCATCTCTGGAATACTGTGAATCAGTTTTCAGATCCCACCCTCGCCCATGCTTTGCACCTTGCCTGCCAGCTCAAGGAAACAAAAGCATCTGCTCGGCGCAGGACAATGTGATAGGAAGCAGCAGCCCTGCCATGAATGCCAGCAAAGCCAGCTCTTCACAGGACAGGATGTGATATCTTTGTGCTGATTCTGGCATGTTAAAGCCTTTCCTTTGGTTTTTCTTAATCCAGGAAGTTTACAAAATGCCTTGTGTGTTCAGGGCTGAAAACGCTGCAAATCGATAAAAGCTGGCCAAGGAAGCAATCCTTTACTCCAGCTCTGGAGATCCCAAGGCTGGCAGGGGAACAGGGAGGAGTGTGGTAAACTTTCTAAGGATGAAGGATAATGGAGCTCCTTGACTGAGCCCTGTAGAAAGGGCTGTCGTAGAAACTTCCTCTCTTTAAGTATTGAAATAATCCTGTAGTCCAGGTGATGTTTTTTTAAACTCCGGAAACTTTGGCTCTTAAGCTGATCCCTGAATTACTGGCAGCAATAGGTGGGAACTGTTACATTTTGGAGAGGGAAAAAGCTGAGGTGAAGCATCTTTCATTTCAAACTAAGACATGTGGATGCTTCATGAGTCAAATACTTACTGAGCTCTTCCAGGCTGTGGGCAGGAGGTGCAGAGGGACCTTTGCTTGTTGACAGACAGTTCTCGGCCATTCCCACTGTGGTAGTAGCTGGAACTTGCTGGAACTGAGCAGTGCCGTCAGGATTTTGCACTGGTGTTGACATGGGGAGATCCTGTCATGGCACTCCTGGCAGGACAAGCATTTAATGGATGACTTGGCCTTCCTGAATACCCTATCTCCGTAAATAATTGCTGTTTAGGGAGGCTCCTGCCAGCCACTCCTGCACTGGGAACAATGTCCATGGGCAGGAAGCAGCTTCAGGTGCTTGTTGCTGGTGATACTTTGTGATTTCCCTGGCATTGCTGAGTGCCTCAGTTTTCCCACCCCCAGTTAAAAATGTATTCCCAGAGCATAGACTCATTCTCCATACGCTGAAATGTGTTTCAAGGAGGAAGGAAGAGGGGTGTAGGGAGTGCAGTGTCCTGTGCAGCACGTCGACACTAGGTTGTCTCTGTCCCATCCAGAGAGGGACTGCACAGCCCTTCAGGCCTGCTCTTCCACCAGCGAAAAAAATCATTTGGAAACCAGGTACTCTCACTGGGCGGCCTTTCCTTTCTTCCGCTTCCCTTTTTTGGTATTTCTGGATGCTGCTTCATGTCCAAGGTTTCCTTATTTCTGAGAGTCTGTGAAATAACATGGATTCGAGCACCACTGGTGAATCAGAAAGGGAGGTCGGGGAGATTAACCAGCCTTCCTAGAAAAGGTTCTTGTAGCTGATCCTGCTGAATATTTGCTCCCTGGAGTGTTGCCTAAACTCAGCTTCCTGGCTGTGGGGGGAGTGGGAGAGGGTGGAAGAGTAAAGGCTCCTCTTCTTGCTGATCTGTGCCACCCACCTGGCAGCCCTGCACTCTCCTTTCTGGGAATGCTGATTAATTTTCCATGTAATGATTGAAAAACCAGCCCCTTGCAGGAGGTGTTGCTGCTGGCTGACTCTCGGGGTGATTTTGGCCCTCTACATTCTGGGAGTAGTGCTGAGAAGTCAGTGCAGCAGTGCTGGCAGAAAAGCATCTCCCTTGTCTTTGGAATGCTTGATGTTTTAGGAACCTGGGACACTTGTCTCTTCTTAATAAGACTTAAAATCACAGTCATGCAGTAAATTTTAGTTTCTTTTTTTTTTTTTTCCCCCCTCAGCCTCACCAGTAACAGGGTTGCAAGTGTTTTCTAGTTAAAAATGACAGGTGTTTGATTTTTCAGGTGGCAGTTCTTAGCTGCTTTTTGGTGGTGTTGGTACACAACCGTAGGTGGGCACGTGCTGCTGTAAAGTGGGACTAAATCTCACTCCAAAGAGAGGATACTTTTGCCTGGATAGTAGTTCTGCACTGAACTATAAGCTGGTGTAAAAGAAACGGCAGATTTCTGGTTTGGAGCACATGTTAGCATGAGATGTTGAACCATGGGGTGGGGTCCATTTCTACCTAGTTTGCCTTGTCTGTCAAAGCAGCAAAGAGTACCAAAACACTGTTTATTTCTGTTAAAGTAGATAACAGAATTTAGCAGGAGAGAGCGTGGTAACACAGGAACAGGTGAGCACAGGGAGCAAAGAGCAGCTGACTAAGAGATGACAAAACTCCCATCTCTGAGTAGGTGGGCGTGACAGTGACGACACTCGTGGTGACGTGTCAGGTTTCTTGGTGGACATTTGCTCTGGCTGGACAGCCAGGAGCTTGCATGTGATTTAAAACTATTTTTGTGCATTCACCTTGCCCTCTTGCCCACAGGGGATCTCCAGCAGCACCTGCAGGCCATGTTCATCCTGCTCCGCCCAGAAGACAACATCAGACTGGTAGGTTGGCTTTCTGCTTATCTCCTGTGAACCAATGCAAAGGTTAAGCGCCACTTGACAAATACACCTGTGTAACTCAGGGAAGCAGTGGTGTGTGTGTGTATTGGAGTGGTTTTGTCAGCAGCTTTCGGGAGTCTTTGCAACCACAAAGGCAGAAAAGCAGCGAATTGGGAAAGGCCTGCTTTGGTTGTTCAGTGAGACAAATTGTATGGCTGGAAGGTTGTCTTTGACCCAAGTGCTGGGTACCTGTGCTCTCAAAAAGTATTGTAACAATTGCCAGAGAAGATGGGTAAATTATCCTGGTGTCCTGTTTAAATCAAGAGTAGGTGACTCATGTCTGACCAATGTGAGCACGTGCCCTTCTGGGATAGTTCAGTTGTGTTCCTCACTCTGCTCTACTGACTTGTGCCATCCCAAAAGTCCATGGCTTAACCAGAAGGAGCACATAGGATCCCCATGTAGCCGTGCACCTACACTGACCCTTGGCCTTCTCCTTTTCTGGGCTGTCCTTCTATAATGATGTAATGAGAACGAGGCATTGCTGTTCATAGCATTGAGGGACAGTCCTGAAGAGCTCCAGAAGCCAAACGTGAGCAGTGAGGAATTTGCCTGGGACATGTTGAAGTGCTCTACAAGGCCAGGCATGACTGCAGTGTGTCTGCATCTCTCATCACTCAGTAGCCTGAAGTTTCCCTCCTGTGTTTTCTTGGTGCATCTTAGCAACGTCTGCCCAAAGAAGGACTGCCAGCATCACAAGTGTTTTTCTGGCACCTCTGGTTTGCTGAATCCTCCTGAGCTGTGCTGGAGATGGACTGATTGTATGAGTATAGCTAGGAAACAGCCAAGGTTACTGTGGAATGCCTTAGCTTCCCAAATGCCCACCGAAAATAATTTGCCATAAGCAAGCCAAAGGACCTACTCCTAAACTTTGCCAGGCACACCTTGCTGTCACTAAAATTCCAGTGAAAGTGATGGGAATGGGGGTTCTCAATGCTTTTCAGAATCTGAGCCAGGGTTAGAACATTGGAAGCTATTGAACAAGGCATTGTTCAGCAGTATCACTGGCTACATTGTGTGATTTGGGACAAATTAGCCTTAACAGCTGAATAAGGACTTTGTGGGCTGAGACATAAACCCTTTTGTCCAGAGCTACATTTGGAATGCTGAAATCTTGCATGAGGTTAAGTTCGATAGTCTACTTGAATTTAATTGATTCTTGACGAACGAAGGGTGTGCAGGGCTGCAATGGACTCTCTCATAAAACAGCAGATACAAATGAGATTTGAAATATAAACAGCACTGAGAGAAATGCATTCTCTTCATTTTGTTGGCTGCTGTCATTTGGAGGGCAGGCTTCACAGCTCGGGGGGAAGCAGAGGAATCTAATCCTCTAAAAACCTACACTTAAAATTTGTAACAACTCTTGTTTCTGTTGGAGCTATTGGCAGGGGTTTTTAGCCTTCCATGAAAGCGGGATTAGAGCAACAGTACCAGTATAAGATCAGTAGGAAGGTGGAAAAGGAGTTAAGAATACAAAGTGATTGAACATGTTCCTGTAGCTTAGCAGAGCTGGGAACTTGAAAGTTGGACACACTTTTTTTGTCTTCAGATCAAATATCTCCATGAGAAATGTGTTCTTGTATGAAACACCTACTATCATGGAGCATGAAAGGTCAGTATGAACTTCTCGGAATGTGCTGTTCATAAGGGCTGATGAAATATCACATCATACTTCTGATGATACAAGAATGCAGCAGAAGATAAAGTTGGCTTGTGTTCAGGTGAGCCTAAAACTAAGAAGAATGTAGCTGGCCCTGAAAGGGCCATAAAGGATGATTTGTTCATGACTAGACTACAAATAACCTTCCCACATTGAGGAGAAAGCTATCTCTATGTAATGAGCTGGTTGAGAAAGAGCTTTCCATCTCATCACAGTCCATAAAGCCAGGCCATCCTCCTTAGAGAGACGGGGATTTCAAATATCTTCATTTAAAAGGCATCAGAGCACTTGGTGTGCTCCTGCAGTCAGGTGAGCATGTGAACTAGTGCTTCATGAAAAGGTTGGAGATTAATTTGTGATTTGATAGGCATATTGGGGCTCTAACAGCAGCTTTTGAAGTTGGCTGATTTACAGCGTCAAATCTGCTGTTTTAATACTCCAGTAAATTTAGCAAAACACATTATCTGCCCCAGTCATGGTTCTTTACTTTGTGCTAAGGGTGTAAGTGTTGCACCCAGAGATCCTCACTAAGCCATGCCCTATTTCTCTGAACTGGCCTCTGAAAATCCCACCTCACCAACATGGAGCTACGTGACCTTTGCTCGCTGTTTGTCTCGCCCTGTTCTAAAGGGTCTTGCATCAAGATTTCCCATTACTGCTGGCCAAATTGGTTTAGCAAAGTAAGTTAGATTTTGCTAATCTTCTTGCTGCTGGACAGTCTTCAAGAGAAGCAGAACAGAAACTCCTGTGTGGATGCCCCAGACATGGGGCAGCTGCGTCCGTCTGCTCCTGTTTTAGGCAAGTCTGTGCTTCTTGTTGAGGTTTGGTTCCTAATGTAGATAATGACTTTAACCGCCAAGACCTTGGTGATTACTTGCTCTTCTAGGTTGAAGAGCACCTTTCTGTTTTCCCACAAGTGCTTAGTTCTAGAAACAGACATCTTGGGGAGAATTTGCACCTTGAAGGACTGACCACTTTGATCCTCCATGTTTCCAAAGGAATCCCAGTGACTCAAGAAGCAAGAAGGAAAATAAGGCTGGTTTTAGCATGTCTTATCCTAAGGAGATGGGGTGGGACACAGTCTCTGGCTGTACAGAGCACGGCTGTCTGCTGGCATCAGCATTTGGGTAGTTTCTGTTGGTCTTTGGTACCACTGGGCAAGTCTGGAAGACTCTGTCAACACCATCTCCTGCCTGCACTTGCTATTCCGCCCCATCACCAGAGCTGCTGCTCCCTGCAATGCCACTGGGAAGCTTTCCCTGCTGCGCTCAGCATTCCCTGCCACAGAGCACTCTGCTGTGGTGGTGAGCCCTGCTCAGCTGCCAGGCACTGGTTTGACCTTTGCTGTAGACTCCACCACGTCTTGTGGTCAAGATTTCCCAGATGGTGTACAGGAGAGCTCTGAGGAGATCAGAGGGGGCTTCCTCTAAGCTGAGAGGTGCTGTTCTGACTCCAAGACCAAATTGCAGAGAACTAAAGGAGAATTTTGGGAAAAGCAGCCAGCTCCTGAGAGATCCCATGCCATAGTTAATTTCTGATCTTTTTTAGGATGACTGTTTAAACTGGGCTCTCTGAGCCATGACTTCCTCTGAGGGCCACCAAGAGGTGTCTGCTCAGGCCATGACTCTGGAGGGCTGCTGGTGCTTGAGGAATTTGGGTTCAGTTTGTGGAGGATGTCAAACACCACTTCAAACTTCTACCACTGGGTTGCAAGGAATTCAGGAACCGGGTCCCGTTGCAGGAGGCAGGGATCTGTCCATGGCACGGGGCAAGGCTGGGCTGGGACGGCTCCTTCTCGCCCGTGTTTGCTCTCTGCAGGCCCTGCTCAAAGTTCAAGCAGCAGTTTAACAATGTGGTAAACACTGAGGCCAGACAGAGGCTTGGGGTTGGATTGGGCCATCCGAAGTTAAGGTTTAGTATACAGAATTAAGACACTTCCTTTCTAGGGATGTCCTAGTTTCTCTCGTTGGGATCCTGCGACTAAAATAGCTGCAAACGTCTTGGAACAGAGTCCAAAAAGTGTTGCAAGTAAATGCTGCTGGCTGCAAGTGTTGATAAGCAAAACTTTCAGTGCTGGGCTCCCTTCCCCGGGCTCTTCATTAACCAGCAGTCTGTCTGTAAGACTTCCTGGAGTCCCTTCAGTTCTCACTTCCTTGTGGCTTCTGGAGGATCAGCTCACCTCAGTGCAGCCTTCCAGGAGCTTCAGCGTTGGTCTGGCATTCACAGCTTAAGTTCTACTGCTCTCTGAATGCTCTCAGTAGTATTGGATTTGGGGGATTTGGGGCTGAACACCAATCCTGCTAGAGCCCTTTTGTCACTGGGGTACACGTGATTGTGGCAGGAGCAACGAGGCACAATGACTTTCACCTTTCCTGGGCAATCTGAATCCAGTGAAGGATACAGCTTAGTCATAGGGTTATCTTTTCCTGCCAGGTGTAAGGCAGTACGGTTGCTTCTGCACAGGGGAACTTGCCAGAAGAATTCAAAGGACCAGCAGGAAACCACATATGAATTAGATCCTGATTGTCTGTCCAGCTGCGTGGGAAGATGGTGTAAAGAGACCCATTGGAGCTGTTGTAGCACACAGTAGTGTTAAGGAAAACTCTGGTTCTTGGGGCAAAGCCCTCTGAGAGCTGAAGGGAACATTCAACACCCATCTGTCTCACAGATGCTCCACAAAGCTCACTGGGCTGGGACCAGTCAGAGGGCTGTAGTTGTTCAGAATCACCTTGGTGGGACAGAGCAGGTTTGCAGACTGCACCAGGAACATCCCAGCTGTTGAGCACCTCACCACTGTGTGGGAGTAAGGAAGGCACTCCTTACCCAGCTGAGGAGCGTGGGACATCCCTACGAGTCCAGACCGCATCACTGCTTCTGCGCCTGTCACTCAGCATGAAAAAGTGGTGTGTCAAGGTAATAATGTGTGTTTTGCTGATTTCACTGCTCATCTCTTCCCCTTCTTTTCTTCAGGCTGTAAGACTGGAAAGTACCTACCAGAACCGCACTAGATACATGGTGGTGGTGTCCACCAACGGAAGACAAGACACAGAGGAGAGCATTGTCCTAGGAATGGATTTCTCTTCCAATGACAGGTACTCAGGGTATCCAGGTGGGGAAGTCCTTATGCTCACTCCCATATGAAGTGTAGAAATCACTGTCTAGTGTCCATGTTTTCTTGGGATAGGCTGCTTCACCTTTTCCAGCCTAACATCTTTCTTGAGATCCAGAATTGCCTTTTTATTTCTTGAAAGGAGGTGGTAAATGTGAAGGCAACAGTACAAGTCATCATTTCCCTCATTCCTCTGAGCCTCAGGCTTCTGTGAGGATGTTCAGTGCCTCCAAATGGTGAGGTCCCCAAGCCCTGCATCTGCACACCAGAGACAGGGAGAATTTGCATGCAAAGAAATAAAAAGCAGCAATCAGAGAAGCTGGACCTCAGGGTCCAGGAGAGCAGGTAATAAGAAAGTGACTGTCCGGCAGCTCCTTGCCAAGGTCATGGCACAAAGACCTGATGGCAATGTCAGGGTTGGTGATGGCAGACCTTGCACACCGTGTGCTGTCCCCAGGCAGCAGTGTGTCGTCAGGGTTTAGTGCTTCTGCTTCATTCATTTAAATTCCTGCTGACCTTTCCACAAGGATGCAGAATGTGGCTGGGAAACAGCTTTTGCTGCTGGAGGGGCTGTGAGCCAGGAGACAGCACCCCAGCAGCTTCAAGGACAGAAGCTTCACATTTAGAAGGGAGCAGTGGGCACTTCAGAGAAGGCATGGAGGCATATGACTCTATTGAAAAGAGTTTTAAGTAAATGTTGGCCTCTACTGGAAGACAATCAACTGGATATTCAACCAGTTTTGGAAGGTTTCATACTCACATTTACTTGCAGCACAACTTCTACAGGAATGAGTATTGCTTTTGAAACTAGTTGGAATAAATTACTTCCAGGTAGTTAGCAGAGTCACTAGAAAATACTTTTGAGCTATTTGGCGAAGAAATCCCCTTCCAAACAGCCTGCTGGTCACAGCAGTCACCGTGCTTGGTTTAGATGCTTAGCTTGGGTGATGCCTGCGAAAATGGGAGCCAGCTTGATGCTGCCCTTGGCTCCTGTGTCTGCACATGTGTGCACAGCTGTGGCTCAGAGATGCTCTTGCCTGGGGGCAGGAATAACTTGTCCTTGCACAGGTTGCTGTGAGCTTGGAACTGGCTGCTGGCTGTGATGTACCGGCACAGCCACCTTTGATAACTGAGAGCTCACTGGTATCCAGTCTCTAATAACATAGCAGGGTCGTTTTAGCTTTCTGCTGGAGTTCCTGAGGTTCTGGATGGTCACTGTGATCTGCCCTCCCCGAGCCCACTCGGTATTTATAACTCCATGTAGACTTGTTGCTATGGTCTCTGATAAGCGCTCGCTGAACAGTATCACTAAAAATACCCCGGCCACCTTGGGAAGCCTTTTAAAAACACATCTTTCCATGAGCTCATCTCATGTTGTCAACAGAAATAGCTGCGTGCCGCAGTGTCTCCTGGTGCCCAGCACCAGGCATGTGCATTTCCAGGGCTCCCTGTCTGACCCTCCAAAGCCTGGTCTTGTCCTCTTCCCGCACCTCATGAGCTGGAGACTGGCAGGGCTGCTGGAGCTGGTGGAAATCTGGGACCACCTGGTGCAAATCATAAGAGGCAGTTGGATTCAGTCTTCTTCAAGATGCTGCTTTGATTATGGAGCAATTTTACAGCTTTATGAGATGCAGCTCTTTCATCTCACAACCTGGTTGTTTTGGGTTCCCCCGCCCCTGCCTTTTTTCCATCACTTGGTTTCTGCTTTTAACTTAGCTTTTTGCTCAGCCTTACAGAAAACTGGTGACTGTGAGGGCAAAGAGCAAAGCAGCTGAGAGAGGAGTGGGATTACCAAGAGGTGGCTGTTGTGCTCCTTTTTGAGGTGTGGGAGGGTGAAGAATGGTCAGGAGTCAACCACAGGTGATAGGCTGTGATTGCCAACCTGCCGTGCTGCCAGTCACTCTGCTATTGCACTGCTCTGCTCCCAGTCCCCAGCAGCTGTGGCTGAGGGACAAACAAGAGAAGAAAGCTGTGGATTGCAAAATCAGAGCTAGAACCAAACCTCTTGAGCCTGAGAGGGATTAATCTGTAAAGAAAGCCTTGAGCTGACCGAAGACTGTGAGCCCCCTCTGACCTTCTGCACAAAGTTCAGTGGTTTTCGATCCTGTTTGCTCTTCTGGGTGTATTAACCCTTTAGGGCTGCTTGAAAGGATACTGATGTATCCTGAATCTGGTTAGTGATCCTTGCCAGGCCCCAGTAGAACAGCACGGGCACTGTTTGTCACTGAAGCAACAGTGGGATTTTTAATTTTCTTTTTTTTCTTTTCATAATGAATACAAAGATATGCAACTATTGCCATGAAATTAGAACAACATGGTGCTGTAGTAGATAGACTGACCTTCCCTTTCTCACTGCAGTAGCACTTGTACGATGGGCTTGGTGCTGCCGCTCTGGAGTGACACCTTGATCCACCTGGATGGGGATGGGTGAGTGCCTTTTATGTGTTCTCCATCAGTACAACTTGGAGCAAGGTGTATGGGGAAGGCTTCCAGTGCTTGCAGAGCCCTCACAGATCCAGCAGACCTCGTCTGTTGACCTGTATCATGTTAGTAGGCTCAAAGGCCCTAACTCACCATGGTTGTGGCAGGGAACACCAATAATTGACTTATTTGTGAATAAACACGCACTGAGACAGCAGCTTATGTGTGTGTTTAAGCTGGAGTAAAGGAGCTTTTACTGGCGAGTGGGTGTGTAGTGAAAGCTCCTTAAAGGGATCCTATTATGTGTTCCTCCATCACGCTTGCAGCAGGCAGCGCTCAGCCCAACATAAAGCAAGAATGATGTTTCTCTGCCAAATAGACACCTGACTTGCAGACTCCTGTATGTGCCAGTTACTCAGGCTGTCCAGTGCAGTGCATGGAATGACTTTTCTTTCCTTGGTAGCTGCCCCAGGATCTCTTTAGCTGGACTCTGTTGCTCCCAGCTGTGGCACTGAATTTGTGTTGCCAAGGTAAACAGCACAGCCCAGCACTGTCCCACTGTCTTAGTTTCGTTCCCAAACAGCAGCTGCTTTAAAAAGTTATCTTAGAGCTTTTAGTGTGCTATTTTGATCTGCTCGCTAGCTGAACTCAGCAGTGTATGCATAGGGCTAGACTTTTGCTCTTCTAATGTGCTACAGACTATCAGTTATTAACTAAAAAGTGACTTTTGGGACACATTTTTACTGTGCCATTTTTCTTCTCACCAGAGGGTTCAGCGTATCAACAGATAACAGGGTGCACATATTCAAGCCCGTGTCTGTACAGGCAATGTGGTAAGTACTTACTACAAGCTGTCCCAGTGATCCTTTTTCCAGGTGTTCTGGTTGCTTAATCTCTTAAAAAGCAGGTGCTGCTTTATGTTACGGGTATCTTGGGACCTGCTTGAGCAGCCAGAAGTTTCCTTGAGAGACAGGGAAGGAAGTTTGGTACCAAAGGAGAAAAGCCGTGTCACTGCTGGTGTGCAGCAGCTTTGTCTCAGCTGAGGGCAGGAAGGAATAGGGTAATTTTCCTTGCAAAGGGCTGCTGCTTTGAGCCCAAAGTCAAATTGCTTTGACTATATGTTTGAAATACTTTGAGACATGTTCATTGTGATAGAGGAAAGATAAGCTGCTTGCATTTTTCTTTCCTTTTAGGGCGGTTCATGTAGTGATCATGAAAGTATTTCTGGCTCGAGCTTCTTTGCATTGCAAAAATACATCGCCTGTCAGCGATGCTGCTGTCACCCAGTGATTTTGACCTGGATCCTTCTGATCCCAGTCAAAGATTTAAAATAAGCTAAAAATAGGAGAGGGGGATTTGTTTCCCGGCAGCAGCTGAAGAAACTTCTGACATCCCTCGTGCAGCGAAAGAAGGCAGACACCTAAAGATCTCAGTACAGTCCTGAGCCCTTGGTTGTGCATGTCTGATTCCTGGGTGTCCCTGCCCTGCACGCTGGGCAGCTGATGGCACAGTAGGAGCTGTCAGCACCCTGTCTTGGACACAAACTCTGTGCATCTTATTTAGGGCTTGGGTATTTGTAGCAGATTTTGGAACCAGAGACAGGGGTGCCTCTGCCCTCTGAATTGTGGGCACCTTCGCTGCTATCCAGACTTGTCTTGGCATGCTGCAATTAAGACATGCAAGCTCTGGCAGCGTGTGGGTATCCACAGCCTTGCAGGACAGCCTCCTGCACAGTGCCAGGGGCTTGTACCAACTGATGGGACATGAGCAGCATCCTGGATTTGGCTGCTTAACGTTTGATACCAGCCTGAGGAAGAAATTATAAAATTGCCAATATTGTTCCCTTGCTAGGTCTGCTCTGCAGAGTTTGCATAAGGCTTGTGAAGTGGCACGGAGCAACAATTACTATCCAGGGAGCCTCTTCCTCACGTGGGTCAGTTACTATGAGAGCCATATCAACTCCGACCAGTCATCAGTCAACGAGTGGAATGCCATGCAAGATGTCCAGTCCCACCGGCCCGACTCACCCGCCCTCTTCACAGATGTGTAAGTTGGGCTGGCTCTGCTGATATTCCCAAGAGTTTAATTCCTAAAGGAG